>CAWVOI010000034.1:0-233908 GCA_963930915.1 Forcipomyia taiwana | reverse complement strand
AAGGCAGATACAAATTTTCCGAGGGTAGCGTTATCATTTTCACATAATTCTACACATTAGCATAGTACATGGTACCTCCAGTGTGTGTACAGCGCTGGTCATCGTTATCTGAGGGGTTTTATGTAAATGCTTCAGCCACTGTGGGAGAAACTCTAAACATTACATGTATCATGTCCATCGTGTCCACTAGCAGACACATGAACATGATATGGTGATTATGGAGTACGTGACGGAGAAGAAAAACGTGCATAATTTTGTCCATGAAAGCTGTAAAGTGTAAAAATGATGAAAACCGTTGACTCTTACCATCAAGATAACCCAATGTCCTCACTTTCGGATCCAAAGGATAACTCTGGAACGACATTATGGACTCGCAAAGTGCTCGAAACAGACATTGGGAAATATTAAATCACAAAAATTACGAAGACACCGAAAGCGGTTGGAAATTTTTTAAGGAACTCGGGAGGTACATTTGTTCTGAAAAAACTTTATTTAAACGCACCATAAATGGTCAACATATATTTTTCTGCGTCATAAATCTTAATGTCCCTAATCGATGTGCGTCTGACCTTTATTTTTTAACATCCTTTGAAGATATTTCGCATTTTCTCCCTCGTGTTGGACACCATGCGCCTTGCAGAAGTAACGTCGATAAGGCCTTATGTTAAATGTTATGCCACTAAACATGCAAATCAGAGAGAGAATCGAAGATAATAAAATCACAGCAGATTTAGTTTATTGCAGTTTTATGCTAAAGTTATATTAAAAATATCATACTGAGTGTATGTTGTGCTTTATTGAATGGACAGTGGTTACTACTTGCATAGATACTCCTGGCCTTTTTGTTGTCAGCGCTCAAATACTGTCCCATATGGCATTCACAAAATATTTTCAAAGATACATATTATTTATTTATTGAAGTTTTACCTTAGTTTTCTTCCATAAAGAAAACAAATAGCCCGTATTTGATACATTTAGAATAGAACTCAAGCTATTTAATCAGATGAGACGGAAAGTTATTATTTTTTCTTTGAAGCGGTTAATGTTTTTCTTCTAAAAATTTTGAAACCTGTGAGGACCAGTACAACTATGCATAGAAATCGTTATCACTCGAAAATTTATCGACACATACGTTCATATAAAACCGCCCCAATCGCATTATTCTTTTATGGTTCCGAACAGTATTGTTTTTGGGAGGATGAACTTCATTAGATTCAAACAACCTTACATCTTTTATCAAAAACGTTAAATTGCACATTACAACGGCCCATATGTGATGCTCTCGTGTGGATGTATACGACCTTTGGAGAAATTGACTTCTGTAACTGTAACAAGAAATGGTGAGGAGAAAAAGCGGGAAATCAATATTCTTTAGGAATCAAGGGTGATGGCGATAAATTTATGCCTCGTATCCGTTTTACCAATTTTGTATCGAAAATATATCGACATAAAGTTTCATCGCATCGGGAGAGTGTAGCCCCCAGCATACTAAGTCAAAAAATAAAATAATCTTTGGCAGATTGGGTGAGATGTCCCATTGTCCATTAAATTATTAGTCGAAATTTATGTCTTTGTGCGATAAAACTTCCGAGGATTAAATCTTCTAAGTTGTGTCTCTAGGATACTCTTAGGATACTGAAAATTAAAGCCATAACTGCATTAAATAATGAATAAACTAAAATAAAAAGTTTATAGTATGTATATTTATTTTAATCAGCACGAAAGTAAGAAGAGACTCGCCTTTTTGTATACATCAAGATTCCAAAGCTCTGCTCTCGCAATGGTTTCGGGTTTCGTTGTTTTTGAAATTAGAACGTGATCTGTCAAAGTGCTAAGTCAGACCTCCCTGTTTTTTATTTTGGTTATTTTGGTCACTGCGAGTCTCAGTGTCAATACACAAATATGATAAATAGCGGGAATTATTTGAGGAAGACATAACAGGGAGCACTTTGGGCGGCAGAAATGAAACGATTATGTGCCGCGAATGTTCTATTTATTTGGTTGGAAACGTGTGATAACAATTAAAGTCGTCTTACGTACTAATGCAGCTCTTGTAACACAGCGTTATGAAAAATTGCAATAAATTCTCGCTTTTGTACACACTCCACTCTCAAATTTTAAAGCATTTGCATACAAATGTTTATTGTTCGGTGATAAAAATTGTTGACGACTGGCGAATAGGCAGAGAATATTTACCTATTTCAAAATTAATAATAACCATTTGTCGTCGTTAAGTAGTCTTCTCGTAGATAAACATCAGGTCTCTGCCTCCTGAACTTCTTGAGTGCGCAAGAAACAGAGAATTTCAACGTTAAAACGGGAATGTGATTTCTGGGCCGGAAAATGTTCTTACTTTAAAGCCTTTTCGTTTTCCCACAATTAAGCAATTTGATTGAGATTTAATCCGTTTGAAGTAGACAGAGAAAAATTGAATATGAAGTAAATCCTTCAAATCCCCAAAATCCAATACTCTAACGTTTGTTTCGCTTCATTTGACCCAAATATAAGTTGACGTTCCTAAAAAAAGATATATAGACTTCTATGTAGTGGTGGTTTCGCGACGGTATTTTCTTTATAAAAATATACAGAACATATCTGCAACGACGATAAAATGAATTTTTGCTTCACAGATCGAAATTTTGAAGACATTGAGACATGCTTTATTAAGTACATATTTCTCATAAATTTACTCAAGAGATTAAGTTAATCCTTTATATTTATAAATGAAATTTGTGATAGCTCAAATTTCGATTTGTAGGACTCTTGTCAATAACAACGCTTGTCATAAATTATCAGGGCTCCCCTACAAGCTGACAAGCTCCATGAATCTACGAAAGCTAAAACTTAAAGCGATATAAAAGACCCTTCATAGTCAGTTCAGTAGTAGCCAATCTTATCTTTTGATTGCACGGTTTTTGTCTCTATTTCAAAATTTTGAGCTTTCCTTGCTTGGTTAATAAGATTTTCACAGTCATCTCCACCCCCTGCTATTAAAGAGACAATGTCATTGATTTAATATTCGCCCTATGTAGCACTTGCCACGGCCACAACTCGAAAAGAAGAGTAAAGCTACCGCACGCATTCGGTACATAAAGTGGGTACTATAACTCTACCATTAGAAATTTAAATGTGTAGGGTAGGTTGATATAATCAGGAAAAATTTGTTACGCTAAAGATTGAATCTAATAAAAAGGAGGGCAGTTGAGAAAATGCTGCAAACACTTAACCATGTATGATATGATGTAAATTTAGTTTTTGAGCACACGACTGTAGAACAGTCACGGATACCCGTAGAGCACTTTGAACAATGGGAAAATGGTACTTGTGATTTCATGCAAAGCAGAGTCACCCGATGACTAGGGAGTTGAAGGTGAATAGATTTTTAATGAAGTGATGTCTCTTAACAAGGGTTTAATCTTTTCTCGTCACCGTTTAGGAAAATGTTTTATAACAAAAAGAAAACGCAGGTTTAAACAAAATTTTTTCATCGATCGGCTGCACTTTGTATTCTAGGTGTCTGAAACATAATTGACTAAGATATGATGTCAGAAGAATGTAGATACATATAGAGTTGCTTTGTTCGATTCGTAAACCATCATTGAATTACTTATTTTGCACCCCATAACATCGCTGGACTTCGCAGGACAAGAGAGTGGATCGGACATGAGTAAAATATCAAACACATAATCAACAGCTTTTTTACATAGGAAACGATTTTCCCTGGTTTTCTCCGATCCAATAATATTACACATTTGACCGTAAAACTCAGACAATACGATTTAAAACCTCTACACTTGAAAAACTCTACATTGTGCGTGTTTTCCGTCTGTCTCGTGGTGAGTATTGAAGCAAGGAGGGGCGATTAAGCATCTAAAGTATCTAAAGACGCACCGGGAATATCATATTTAGAATAAAAATCAAGACAGATAGCAATAAAATAAAAGTGTCCCATGCAGGACAGATAAAAAACAGGCTAGCATTGTTCCTCGCTTGAGTTACTGCAGCATCTCCTATCTGGGTACATATATGTATGTTCCTTAGCATGTATGGTAAATGACCAGGAGCTCGTCAGTCGATCGTCACGGACAAATTGTTCACGTACGCTTTCTTCGTCACCCCTTGTTTATTTACATTGAGGTAATACAAAATGATTTAATCATAGTATCACCATTTCCTTAACTGATTTTCCCGTTGGGACTTCCTTTTTGTGCGCTGGTGGAGCTGGAGAGGAAAAATGAATTGGTGGTGATGAAAGAAACATGAGCAAATTAAAAGTCAGGGTTCACAAACCTCAAATCTCTTCAGCATTTACAATTCCCGTTGCCGTGTCGGTAAATGTTTGTTCAACATTTGCCAAAATGCTCACAATAATATCAACAATGGTTAGTACAATACGAACAAAATGAACGTTAATTACACATTAATTACTTAAAAAGCTTTCCCTGGAGAGAATAGAGCCAACATCGACATGGCGCGGGAGCATCCCCTTTCAAATTAAGACATTATTAACGTTCTATTGTTCTCGATGATTAGTAACGCAGACTTTTCGCAGGACTTATTCTTGTGCATGTATGATGTTAATGCATTTGGTCTAACAACTCAATTAGAAAACACCAAATAACAGTGGAGAGAGCTAAATTGCATAAAGCAAAACTAATTGTCGTGTTTGAGAGCTAAATATGTGACAGGGTCATGCAAAACTGTCCAGTGTCCCGAGAAATTTTTTAGGATTAACTCCCTAACTGAATAGTCATTATCTACAAAGGTAGCTTATTGATCTCTGCATGCTACTCTACACAATTAAACGCTCAATTCAATGATGAGGTTATTAAACTTGGGCTTATCACTGACATCAAAGTGCTGCTACAAAGTTAACAATTTTGATTGATTAAAGTTGAAGTTGCAAAAGTATGAAACAGAAAATTGAACGATTTGCGTAATCAGTAACAACAGACTGCTGTTATCAGCTATTTTATTGCAACTAAAATCTTGCAAATTATACACAAAATTGTGGCACTTGGCAACATTTTGTCTTTTTGATTTCCAAGAAAACGTTTGCTTCGTTTATTATACTTTTTATGAACACAAAACATCTTGAATTTCACCTGTTGCAAAATCCGAGTCTCTAACGAGCTAGAAGCTCTGAAGGTGTTCGTGAGGAAAAGCGAAAACGCCAAAGTTTGACGACGAAATTGGTTTTGTTAAATGAATCCGGTATAAATCACTGTCAAGTTGATTGCTACCTTCGCAATTTGTCGTCAAACCATTTTAAAGTTATCAAAAGGCGACGAAGAAGGGATGTTACACACGCCCACTTATTACCTCTTGCTCGGCTGCCTGGCTTTTATAACGCCGGCGGGTAGAGTTAAATTGGGTTCATTGGTAAAGAGAACGTTTTCGTTTGGAAAAAATGAATTGTACCTCCTAATTATTTTTCCAAAAATGTGTGATTTACGCGACAAGAATCTTTAAATTTTGTAAAAAATATGAAATACTTCATACTAAATCGAAATCGCTAAGTGCATTATCTCGGTTCAGTAAGCACACCGCTATAATTTTATTACTTCCAAATCCACCCCCACGTTCGATTTGCACTACATGTGTTCTAGACTTCTTTGCAATTTTCGGATTGAACTTCCTTGCTCAATCAAAGACGAGCAATCTTTTGATTTTTCACATCGTTGCAGCCACAATCCCTGATATGTGAAATCAATGAGAGCGAGGTGATTTCGTGCGCGGCTTTAACGCTCAATTAACACTCGTTGTCAGAGTCTCACCAATTTAAGTTGAGTTTATGGTGGTTGTTTGGTTCTTAAGTTGCATTAAAATTTTATTTACATTAGTTTCTTTTGTTTTATCAATATAACACTTGTCGTACATAGGTTCTCTGCTTAAATTCTACTCTATTCAAGTTATAACGATGGAAATGGGTTGAAAGTTTTCAAAATGTCAATATTCTGGAAAAAATTCAAGACATTAGTAAAATTTGATTCCTGCAATTACAAATAACTACTTTCTAGAAGCGAACATTGCCATCAAATCAACATGAACAAAGCACGTAGAAACTGCAAAATAACTTCAAATGATTAACATCTTATTCTTAAGTAACTTTCAAAATTAAAAATAATATATTTTGTTGTTTTTTTGTTTTTGTTTTGCAACCAAGGGTATTTCACATTTTTTAAAAAAGTTTTAACTGATTCCATCACAATTCCTGATATTAGCGTTATTCTGAAAGTAGTTAATTATGAATCTGATTCTCTCAATACTTTTATGTTTTATGGATAGGAAATTCCTACAGAGGACATCTGCCCCATACTGATACATTGCTGGTGTTTGGAACTTGGCGTCATAGGTAAAACTCAGGAGAGTTCTGATCCACACTCTGGATATCCTGGGAAATGGGTTGCGCCGACGGTGGATGTTGGTTTTGAAGAACTGACGCTCCACCAACGTTCGACCTTAAAAGCTTTTGCTTCAGCTGATCTCGCTCCTGTGCCATCCTTCCGAGCTCCACCCGCATCTTCTGCAACTCCTGGTGCAATTGACGATTAGTAATTTCCAGGTCATGTCGCTGTTGAAGTCGCTTCGATCGACAGTTTTGAGCATATCCGCGGTTCTTAAGCGTCCTGCGTTTCTGCTTGAGCCGCACTACTTCTTCTCGTGGGCATCCGTGAAGTCTCTTGTTAAGCTCGCGCACGCTGAGGGTCATGAGGAGCTCATCATTTATCAGATCGTCGGCGCTGCTGCAGCTCGCGAAGCTGCTGTGGCTATTGGGGTGTGAAGAGGAGTTCCTCGGTGAAACCGTAGAGGAAGCAGTGGAGCTGACAGAGTGGGGCCTTCCCACGTTTGAGTGGTGGATATGTAGAGGATGTAGACTAATGGGGGCTAAGTGCTCCAAGTGGCTACCGTGGTGAGTTTGAACACTATGATGGAAATTGGCAGCCGAGGCGTATGCTGAAACATCCTTGCGCTCCCACTCGTTCCCAACCTCTTGAATGACAGAGCAGTGAGAGTGTAAAGGTCGTAGGTCCAGTGGCTGCTCGCCTCTAAGAGTGTGGGGAAGCCACATCATGTCATCGAGATGTCCAGAGGGCCGCTGAGGATAAAAGGAACCATAGGAGGTGGTCTGGTTGGGATTTGGTGAGCCTTCAGGAGGAGTTTGGGGAGGAGTTGAAGGAACTCCTGCTGCCGCCACTTGCGTAATTGGCTGGCCATGCATTGGAACATGAGGGTACACGTCAGAATTAGGAGATATCATGGCTATTTTTCGCTCTTCGTACCACGTTTCAGGATTTGGGAAATTCAATTGTTTCACTCGAATCAAAGCGTTTTCTTCTAAATTCCACTGCTTTATTGCAGATGGGCTATTGTTTTCTTTTTTTACACCGTCTAAATGATCCAATACAAACTCCTGAACATATTCGTCTTGCAAGTTTGATTCCATTTTTCAGTTTCAGGCTTTTGAACTTTACATAAATTATTCTTCAATTACTTTGTGCTCAAAAATTTCACCATTTCTTCACTAAGTTTTTAGTTATTTTCTTTCGCTTTGTTGTTTGTTTCCAAATCTTTTGATAACAGGTATTTTAACTAAGTGTTTTCAATCGCAACAGCTAAAAGAGATGTCAAGTACTCAATTTCAATCGATTTGATGCTTGATTAAAACGCTTCCCTATACGTCCAGAACTCAAGACAGCCGTAACATAATAATTGTATAAAATACTATCTAGCACTGGTAGTTCTGAGCTCCTCCTACTTTCATTCATTGGCTGGTTTATATACTGCTTTGCGCATGCCGTGGAATTGCCAAGTGCATATTTTTTGATTATTCCAAAGGGGGCGTGGGTCTTTGCTCTTAGGCATGTAAATTTATAAAAGTAAAAACAAAAACTAATACAGATCGCTAATTTTCTGTATCCAGTGAGATACATAGGTACTTTGCTTTTGTCAGAATTAGGTTTCGAGATTTATTAATAGAATATTCTTATGAAAAACATGGATACCTTCATACCTATTTTCTCACCGGTTTTACATAAATATTAAAATGCATATTATTTAGTATGGCGGGTGAAAAACAAAAAAGTTACTAGAATATATATTTATTTTCATTTAATTCTGTTACTTGATTACATAGGTGACATTTGGTTTTAGTTTACTTGAATGTTAATTTTGACCATTATTCGTTTCAAATGGTAGTATAACTGCTAGTATTGAAAATAACATTCGTCATAAATATGGATGTGTGTTATTGGTAATCATATTTAGTAAATAGAGTTAATACAACTGAATGAAGAACGTTGTGGAACCATCTCGGAAGCTTGGGTCATCGGAAATTTTTGCTCTGCACAGAGGGCAGACAGTAGCTCGGTCTAGCCACGTTCCGATGCACAACTCGCAAAAAATGTGCCCGCAATCGAGCATGGCGGGGGAGTTGAAGTTGTCGTGACAAATTGTGCAAAGACCACCTGCTTGTTGAATTTGGTCCTTTGTTGGAATGACTCCAATGCAAACCTTTTGTAGTAGCTTGAGGAACGCCTGTTTGCAGAATTTTAGACGCTGTAGTAGGTCCGATCCTTTGGCGACGATGTAGGCTCCAGATAGAATAACGCCCATAATTTTTTCAGTTCCTTGGTACGAGTCTAGCAGAAATAACAGCCACGGATGAGTCGTGACTAGCGAGCGAAGAAACTGAGATATGGACTCCGTCATGAGGTAAATTCGTCCTCGGCCCTTGTAGTCTATTAGCGATGGAGGAAAGATTGTTATTACTATCTTGATAGCCACAGTAATTAGCTTCAGGATCAAATCGTTCACAACAATTGCAAACATAAGACTTTTAAGTGTAAAAGGCTCTGACAGGGAGCCGCTTATCAACAGTGTAACTGGAATGTTTTTCTTATCCAACATAAATGCAATAACAGCTACGACTATAGCAATAAAAAACAAGGCTCTTAACAAGTTCCACAAACTTCTCTGGTTCTGCTTCGTCACTTCCTGCCGAACTACCTTGTTCGCATGATAAAAAGTAACAAATAAGGCAAAAAAGTCAAGAATTCCGTCCAAGTGGTCGTAGCACGACTTTGCTAACAAAATACAGACATATGGAAAATATCTTGTGAGGCTATCCAGAAGACTTGCTGCTTCTGGAATTTGTGCAATCGTTTCGGATAGATTGCCTTCGTGATGTTCGTTATGCGGGGCAGCACCTCCACTCGTGAGAGACTCATTGGATGGACCTACAACCTCTCTAGTATCTCTCTCACGGTCCTCCTCCTCACCTCCACTTGAGTTTCTGGGCAAGAGGTCATTAGGATGCTCCGGTCCTCTCAACGAATCTGTCAAGCTGGGTCGGTTAGTGCTTCGGTACATGCCAGCACTTGAGTGTGGGACTCCATGCGGTTGTGAGGAAGAATAGTTGTCAAAGTTTATAACGAAGCTTTCACCGGGTACGTAGCTGGGCGGATTACTTTCTGACGCTGGGCTGTCAATGTACCTGAAAAGAAAATAATCATTAAACTTAAGGGTGTTTTGAAAAAAATAAGGGACTTTGGATTACCTGAAGCTACTGTTTGAGGGGATTCGGTAGTTAGAGAGGTTGGCAATGATGCCTCTGTTAGGGTTGGAAGAATTGTGGGGCTGAAACACTGGTCGGAATTCCTGAAACACGGAAGACAAGTTGCTGCTGAGATTTTCCCGCCAGTTGCTGTTCTGGATAGATCGAGGAAACCTGATGGGTGCAAAGGAAGAGAAACTCCGGCTGTTACTTCTGTTGCTGTTCATGCTAGCGTTGGAAATATTAAGGTTATTGTTTTGTGACATTCTTTGTGGCTGCTGAGAATGTTCCAAAGGCTCAGTAAGGTCAACTTCTGCAACCGCAAGAGGAGGTAGCGCTTCAGATGCTTCGGAACTGGGTGATGATTGGGGTGCCTGGGTACTGGGCCCTGAGGTCTCTGAGCTCTGACTTTGGTCGTCTGCACTACTTAAAGATTCTACAACTGGACCTTTTTCTTTTTCTTTTTCTTCTACTTCAACTCTCTTCCCTTCCGTCTGGTTGGTCGCAACGTCATGTGGCTCTGAATAACTCTCGCTCGTTAGTTTATCGTTATCCGGATTACTTTTGGGTGCTGAATCGCTATCATTCATGGTTTATGATAGCAGGTAAAGCTCTTTTTACAAGATGCTTTTGCTGTTTTCTTTTTGTTGATGACTCACACTCCAAAGTTTTATAAACTTTTGTGTAATCTTGACGACTTCCTCTTATTTTCTATCTAGTTGTTGACGTACATCTCAAATCCCATCCATTGAATCAGTTTAAACAACAGCCACACTGGGACAAGGGTCAAAGTTACATAAAAATAGTAAATCCAATCTTCAATGATTTCCATCCAGTACGATTATTGTATGTAACTATTTAGGAAAATCATCAGACCAAAGTCCAGCTAAACTGGTATGGACTTAAAACTTGATAATATGATGTATATCATTCGACTATATATATGGTAAACACACGAACATGACAGCCCTGCACAACTTTTAATTTTGTCGTTGGAACTTATCTCCGATTCCTGCATCTTTTAAGATGATTAGGTAAAGACTTTATTAGTAGACGGCCTTTGAAGTCCTCATTAATTGTATATAATATAAACCAATGTCATGAAATCGTTGTGAGGTCTTGAGGAGTAAAATATCATTTAACATATTTGTTGATTTAATTAAAATATAAAACAAAAACACAATTCAGAGTTTTTACATGTTTCTAACACAAAAGTACTTTCATGGATATTTCGAGACTTCGTTCAAATTCAAACAATAAGCCAACATATTATTCAAAAGTTCTTAATAACAAACACATTGCACATTTTTATGTAGTGCCTTAAGACGTTAAATATCCAATTCAAATCCTCGTTGAATACGTTCTACGTCCTTCCCGTCAGAAGGAAGAGGCAGAGTATATTCTACAGCCCGTTCAGATCTCTCCTCGTTCGTACCCTGTTTCTTAGCTGTGATATTTGAAAACATGGAATAATTCAGTTCGTCTTGTGCTAAAAGCTTCATAGATATCTCTGGACATTTTGAGGCTGCAATAAAGTTCTTTTTAAAATTTTAAAGCACAAATACGATTGTCAAACCTTTGGTAGGATGTAAATGATGTAACTTTTTGCTCAGGGACTCTTTTTCTTGGGAGTCATAAGTCCTAAAAGAACGCCTGAAAAATTTACTTCATCTTTAGTCAGCAGTAATTTTTTGTGTCTTACCTCTCAAACTCTTCAACCCTATGCTGCGTCTCTTTAAGCATTTGACTCACAATCTTGAGCTTCTCCTCAAGCGCAGCTGCTTCAACACACTTGGTTGTATACTTCTCTGAAAGTGATAGTATTTCATTGCGGACCTCAGATAGTTGTTCTTTTTCTTTGACACTACACCCCGCATTCGAAACCCGCTGCGTTTGTCGGAGGAACTCTTGCTTAAATCTGGCTATCTCGCGTTGGACTTCAACTTGATGGGCTTTTCGCATGGCATCAAGTGCTGCCAAAGTGGCCTGAAAAGGAAAATGAAATGAAGGTTTTAAAAACTTATGAGATATATTGTTTGTATGTGGAATACCTGAGTCTCTTCTGCCAAAGCTTGATCTTTTTCGGCCAGTAGCTGTTGTACTTCTTCCCGGTGCTTTTCCTGCATTTCCTGAATTATTTTCTTGTGTGATGCCTCCATTGCAGCCAAGCCTTTTTCACAAAGACTCTAAAAATAATATAAAAAGCAAAATCGGAGATTAAGCTTAAGAGTGCATTTTCAAAGATTTCGAGAGACCAAACTTTGAGGGCCCCTAGCTCCGACTACAACATACTAAAATTTCAGCTCAATCGGATGTAATATAAGGAGTTTTCATACAAAAGTAAAACACCCCCCATTCCCCCCCCCCAAGAGGGGTAGGGGTCTAAAATTGTTAGCCTGCACCCCTACACACCATGCTCTACACGATGCAAAAAACTGCAGCTTTCTAGCTCTTCTGGTACTTGAGTTATAAAATTTCAGACAGACAGACGGCAAAGCGGCCACAATAGTGCATTTTTTGCAAAATGCTGAAAATGCACTAAAAGTTTTATTCACGTATAGATAGCACCCCAAACTTACCCTTAACTGTTCTATTTCCGCCTGATATCTTTTCCGAAGACTGTCATTATCAACGATAGGGCAGAGTTTATCGGGTAACTGTTCTCGCGAGAACTCTTGAAGGCGCTTCACCTCATCGTCGAACTCCTCCTGCAGATTTTCCAAATGCATTTCAATCTTTTTGCATCGGTCCTGCTCTTTTTTGAACTTAAGGAAGGCTTCGTTACGCTCACTCTGAATTGCAAACGTCTCCTGACACTGAATATTGAATTTCTCCTGGATGTCCTCGTATTTCTGCTTGTATTCAGCTAGTTCGCTGTGAGCGTTTTCGAGCTTCTGGAGTAACTCCAAGTTTTCCAACTCTTTATCGATGCTCAAAATTTGATTTATTTTTGCTCTCTCTACTACTTGCTTGAGCTCTTTCTCTTGCTGGATGAAGACTTGCTTTTCGCCTTCAAGCTTCTGTATTATATCGTTCTTGTCAGACGCAAACGCTTCTATGGTTCTCTTGCAACTCCCAACTTGCTCCGTTAAAATTTCCACGGTCTCAAGGTGTCTTTTTTTAATCTCATTCATGTTACTTCCGTGCTCTAACACGAGTGCATTATAGCTCCCCTCCATTTGATTGAATTCTTCAGAAGCATCTTTGAGATTTTTTACCGACACTAGGACTGAGTTCACGGTCGATTCTAGTTCCAGGCACTTATTCACAACGTCATCAATGGAGTCTGCTTCATATAAGCTTTCAATTGGAGTATCAGATTCTGCACCGATCAAATTTCGAAGTAAATGAATGGTTTTTTCGAGTTTGTTCAGCGCAGAGCAGACATTTTTTAGCTCTAAATTGTTTATAAAGAACTCGGTCGTGAAATAGCGGTACATTAGATTGAAGTCGGCCTCAGCTAAAATGTCCTCGGGGCGTGCGATCTCCAAATCCTGGCAGAGGTTGCAAAATAGCTCTTCGTATTTCTGGATTTGAACGACGTTATTAACGGTTGGCTTGTAAGGGACCACTCCGGAAATAGTTTTACTCCCTGAAAAAACTGCTATTCTAGCATCGATAAGAGTTTTCTGAGCCAAAACTTCAGCTAGCTCCCTCAGATTGGTAGCAAGGTCTTTTTTATCTAAGTCCACCTGAACGCGCAATTTTTCTTCAGAGAAGGATTCCATGGACTTGAGAAAAAGCTGTCTTAATTCCAATCCACACGCTTTTATTTCGTAATTCAGTAGCTCTTGGGCTTTGTCAGCCACATTCTCAAAAGTTAGGTGCTCTCTGAGGTCCATCATGTACCCTGAATCGCAATTATTACCGTGCTGTAGTCTTTGAGCGTTGCGACACATGAGATCGAACATCTCATTGTGAATCAGCCCCACCTGAATGCATTCACTTGACACCTTCCTGATCTCATGGATAGCATTTTCGACGACTTCAGTGTTGGGTGCATCGCTTGTCTCGAAAATCAGGAGACAGACTAGTCTCTCTAAGACTACAGACTTGTATTGCTTTACCAGATCACTTAAGTCTCTTTGTTGGACCAGCAGATCCGCTAGTGTTTCTGAGTTTAGAGTTATCTGGCTCTGTTTAGCTTGGTTCTTTAGTTTGGAGGCAGTGAAAATCAATCTCCTCGACAAAACATTGACTAAGACATCGGTACTATTTTGCATGATTTCGTGCGACTGTTTTCCGCAAAGCCTGTTTTTCAGAATCAGTATGGACTGTTTAGTCTCTTCAATTTCAGTCTGAGGTGCTTTAGCTTCTTCCTCTCCAAAGTTAACCGCATTTCTGAGACGGCCAAAACTAACGCTCTCAAAGGCGATTCTCTCAGCTAGCAGCTCCAGATCTTTTTCCTGCGTCAACTTGTTAGATTCCTTTAGGAGCTTTCTTTGTACCAGTAAGTCTGCAAGCTTGGCTCGGATTTGGTTATCCAGCTTGGATAGAATTGACCTTATTTGTTCAAAATTTTTAAGTTTGATATTTCGAATCTCATTGTCGCTGTCAGACTTTAGAATTTTCAGTGAATCGTTGAGAGACTTTTCTACATGCCGCAACATTTCTCGCGTGTCAGCTGAAACTCGCAGCTGAGACTTAAGTGATTGAAGATACTTTATATTGCACCTAATTATATCCTGACTAGACGAGATAATTGCTTCCAAGTACTTGATCCGAGTCAAAGTGTTGTCCTCTTTGGCATCTTCCAAAACCAGACCCGTTCTGGATTCCAGCTGCTTCTCAAGATTGTTAAGTCGAACGATGAGCTGAATCGGGCTCGACGCTGTAGATGCAGAGTCTAGGCTCTTGCGTCGTATTCGCTTCTTTGTGCTCTCAGAGGGACTGTTTTTACTAGAAATTGTCGCTGGTAGCGGAGCAATCATGTCAATTTTAGTCTGCAGATCGTTTACCTTCTCCTCCAAATCTTTCTGGAGAGACATAACTTCCTTGCCCTTAAGACTTAGAGTTCGACGTTTTTCCGTTCTTAAGAGTTTCTGTTTAAGATTTCTGATATTCTTTTCCGAGGCTGAATATTTAGAAGTCAAATCTTGGATTCGCGCTGCCATCATCTTGGCCTGGTCCTGCTCATCCACCTTCTGTTGTTCTAGCCGCATTTTGAAGGTGTTAAATTGAAGCTCAAGCAGATCGTACATATTATGCGCGTCCCGGAGCTCTCGTTTCATTATTTTTAGCTCGTTTATAGCTTTCTCAAACCGAGACTTAAGTTCCGTGTATTCCTCAACTAGGCTCTCTTTGTCTACACAGTACGGGTCAAGATCTGAAAGATTTGCCAGGTCGCTGAATGAGTCCATTCGCTTGATTTTGTTTCGACTTAGATCGCAAAAGCTAGCAGCGGGGCTGACAATCTGGATTTGCTTGTACAATGTCTCATTCTCAACTATTCCCTTCGCCAATTGTTCTTCAAGGTCTTTGTTGCACTCCCGTGACTGTTCAAGTTCTGCTTTTAGGTTTTCAATGACTTGTTGAGCAGTTTGTGTTGATTCTTCTAGCTGAGCCGTTAGCCTGTCTTTTTCATTTTCAGCATCTTTTACGCGAGACGTCAACTCCAATTCTGTCTTTTTGAGGGCAACAAGGAGGTCTGAGAGCTCCTTGTCTCTATCTTGAATTTCTTTTTGAAGAACCTTGATTTCTTTCTCGGCTTCAGCTAGTTTGAGTTGAAGCTCCGACTCCTCACTAACAGTTGGCGGCAAGTCATCAGAAGTAATACTGTCTATAGTGTCATGTCGCTTGAGCTTTCCACGCGATATTCTCCTCAGCTTTTCTTCTGTTTTAAGTCTTTCGTGGGATTTTAAAATGGGAGGAGATGGAGAAAGGGGAGATCCCAAATCAACACTGTCTCTTTTGCCGCCTTCAGAAGCAGTTCTATACTCTTCGTCGGATGAGAAACTAAATTGAAAATTCTTGTCGTATTGTGTCGTCTTGAACTTTGGATGGTCTTGGGGTTGGGAAGATTTTTCAGGAGTATTCAGGTTTGAGTTCAAATCATAAGATGACTTCAGTTTTATCAGACCAGCTGCACACTTGATTATATTCATCCAGCTGCTCCGAGCTCTGACACTGGATGCTGCTAGAATAAAACGCCGTTCATCCCAGGTTAAGAGCTGGAACCCAAATCCTTTGGATACGTTAACTTCCGTGATGGTAGTAATGTTATTCACATCAAGAACTCCGTCAAGCACACCTCGCTCTTCAGCCACGGGATCACGATAGTAAAATAGTGCCGCTCCTTTTTGGCTAAACCAATATCGACTCCATTCTTTGGCATTCTTGCCTTGCTTAAAGAGCCATCCCTTGCGAATACTTAGAATCTCATCGTTTGAAACGATTTCCTGTTCCGAGCTCCTCTGCTCAGCTCGACTTACATAACTGGTGGTAAACTCGTTCGGGAGTCCGCAATCTCCGTCGGGATCACCTCTTTCTGTCGCTGACTTAGGGAGCTGTGTCTGACAGCTCTGTCGAATACTGCTAGCAGGAGAAACTAGTTGAGGACTTGATGTTGAGGACGATATTCGTCCATACATAGAACACGTTGCTGAATCAAAGTGATTGTTCTTTAGTGAAGGCTTGCCAACAGGATGACTCACGGAAGAGAGAATTTGAAGGGAGCCTGGTCGATAGGAGCTACTTTTCTTAAACGATGGCTCTTCGTCGCGAGTCGGTTCCTCGTTGAACCATGCTTTAGGTTCGATATTTTTGGGACTTCTCACTGGAATTAACAAAACTAAATTATACTTAAAAAATTAAGATATAGTATTACCTACTAATTATTCAAGCGAGTTTCTTTACTATTTATTATGGGGTGATGGTTTCCTCGTAAAACCTTGAACATCACATTTTCTTACCTGAATCGATTGTATCGATTGAATCAACAAAGTATGGATCTTTGTAGTTTCCCTTGCTAAGAAATGCTTTCTCTCTGGTTGGAGGAGATTGAGAAGTTTGCTCATCAAAACTTAGCGCTGCTAAAATAATGAAACTTTTTGATATACTGCACAAAAATAAATGTTATCTTAACCTCACATTTAGAGTTCGTCAGATAAACAATTTTAGTTTTCTTGCTTCGGACCTTTAGTGACACATGGATAGAGAGTACATCCAACCACCACTTGGCCTCTTCGAAACAAGTACCTTTGATAAAAGTTACACGGTCAGCAACAGTGAGACCAATTGAATACTGATGACCAGTGATATCTTCAGCTGGGGCAACTTCAATCACGGAACTCATATCAATAATAGCTTGTGGAATCGTTTCGGGCTGTAAGACACACAAAAAGTAAGTGTGTTCGTAGTAAAAGGCTTTCGAAAAGCGCGACTTACGTGATCATCCACAGCATAAGTAAGCTGTCCATCGTCGTAAAGCACAAACCATCGTCGTTGCCAGCGCTTCGTACGATACAGGGGATTGGTGAAGTCCCAGTCTGGTGCAACGAACAGGTATCCGCACTTTGAAACCTTCCGCGCCTTTCGATTGCTCTCGAGAGCCAAGGCACTATGGTCATCTCGCTGGTGGAAGCATTGGCTACATTTTTTATTGTTAAAAATATTTGCCGAAAATTGTCGACACTCTACTGTTATCCTTGAGTTCATTGCTTGCTTTTGTGACTCACTTTTGTTTTGATCATAGCTAATAACTCAATTGCTGTTTTTTTCATCTGAAATGCAAAGAATTGCCTTTAGACTTCTGAGATGCACCCCCAAAACTTCTAATAAACTCCTTAAGTTAACTACATACTAGATACACATTTGTTTGAACGCATGACAAGTGACATGGCCGATTGCCGTAAAGAGATTACGGTTTATAATGCACTGCTTTGCTATAAGTTGTAACAGTTGTCGATTATCGCTCATTCAACATTTGATTTCTTAACAATTTTTTTATACATTTTCTGTGTAGGTATCATATGCAGTAATTACTAAAGGCTTAAGTTAAATATGGTGGTATTTTTTTAATCAAAAATTGGTGACTAAGATCGCTTCCAATTCCCATGTAAACATACTAATGTTGAAAATTATTACAAGATTAAAGTTTCACATAGCAAGCAATAATAGAGCTGCTAAAGCATGCTGGTAACGAGGATTGCTTTTATGTGTTTACTTTAAATGAGTCGCGAGATAACTATTCTCTAACGGACACTCAAATACATTTATGCATGAATTGCTGCCGAGATTTTTAATTTCACCCGCTTGCATACCAGCGTACCTCTTTTGAGTTTTATGCATAAAATATGAACGTACAGAGATCTAAATGAACGCACAAAAACTTGGTAAACCTGTTGCTGGGCAGTCAGAAGCTCAGAAGATGTGGTGTATAGTAGTTTGGTAACAAATTAAACGCATATCCACAGATCGTACGTGTGATATGTGGAGGTAAACAAACACACAATACTTGTACTGCTGACGAACTCAAAACATACATACATGCATATACATATGTATATATATATATGTATGAAGAAAAATATACACAAGGCTGAGGCACTGAGGCAGTCGAGGTTCCTTGAAACAAAATTAAATTTGAGCTCTACCTCTGCTTCAGAAAATTAAAGAAATCGAGCCTCTATGTTTTTAAATAACCTACTTAAGATTTCTAGTTTGCAAATCTTAAAATTAAGGAACTGACTCACTGAGCAATTACTTTTACATTTATCATATGATTATTTGCTTTGTCCACAATCGTTCATTCATTTGTATTTTAAGGTTATACAAAAATCGTCATATTAAGTAGTACTAAGATGGCCCTGAGTTGTGACTAAGCTGTTATGATCTACTCCTGTTGTGATTTCTACAATACACTTATTTCAACACATTTTTCACCAAGAGGTTTTTCGGATATCACAGGTCAAAGAATGTGTTCTTCCTTGACAAATTTAAGTACAAAGTATGATGCATCTACGTACATAGCTAGACTTTCTTCCACACAGACACATCTCACTTTCTTTCTCATTTATGTCTGCTTTATCACTTTTGTGATTAAAATAATTTTCAGCATAGAATTCGACTACATAGTAGCAGTTTTCTATTTAGACACTTTTAGCATGTAGCGCATAGTTAACATACATATTTGCAGAAACCTCAATTATTTTATTTTACCAACATCATACTTTGTTCTGTTGGTTAATTAAATTAATTTGTGCTTTCGTGAAAAATACCCACTTCTATCACATATTTACAAAAAAGATATCAATCTGGTGTTGACAATGCAATATGCAAACAAATTACACTTTAAATACAGTGCAGGTCACTTTAATTTTAGAAATTTCCATACAGCTGCACTTGCACTGTTTTTTGTGTTTGGACTCAAATATAACATCAATTATATTCCACACACATCAATGTTACGTGTAATTTCTGTACATATTACATGTATGCCACTATGCTTACTTCAAATTTTAATTGTAAGGCAATGATGTTTTGAAATATTTACTAGCTGCAGAAACAATTTTCTTATTCGATGTCGCGAACATTTATGTAAAGATGCTTATATGTATGGATACACATACACATTCACATAGTAAAATGAAATAACACTTAATTTAACCAACAAAAAAACTAAAATTTCTGTGGACGCGATCTTCTCCTCTCGACGTTTTGACATCAACTGAAGAAATTCATAATCCACCACTTCCACCAAACATTTCAAATCCACCATTCTCACCACCGCTTACTCATATTTTAATTCGACTGTTTATATGTTTGACCGAAATTTTTTTTGAAGTATTGTTATTTTAATGCATCAGTGAAAAACTTCTTTTAATTTCATGTGCTATATTGTGCATGGTTTGCGTATAATGTCCTTTCTTGAAGCTTTGGTAGCTCCGGATCTACATATGTATTAAGCCTGCTGACTTTGGTATCAATCGACTAAGATATATAGAGCGCGAGATTCATTATAATCGAGAATAGTACATTATACGCACCACGGAACAAAATATGCGGGAACTCTCGGGGCTGGAAATTGACCGCCCGAACGACTAGGAGCGAGCCAGTTAAGAGAAATACACACAGCAAAATTGCCCTCGCTCCTCGCGTTATGTACTATTTTTGCTCCTTTTTGATTCCTCCATCATTTTGCTAACGCGAAAAGAAGCGGAGCCAAGAAGCGAAGCCAAGAAGGAGTTTCGAAGACACCAAATAAGAGCCTCGGATTTTTATTAATAAAATGTTTGAAGAAAATGTGCCTAGCTTCGCATTTATGCAAGTTTCTTCAATTTTTATAGAGGTTTATTGTTTTATACCGTATATATATATCTGGGACTACACTTTTCCAATTTCTAAACCTTCCTTGTCTATTTCAGGCTCACTTTTCATGTCAATGTTTTCCAAGGTAAAAACTTGTTTGTTTAGAGCCTTCTGCCAAATAGGAGTGTAACCCTTTCGAAGAACAGTCCCAGGAGGCGGAAGTTTAAAATCTTTGTGAGACTTTTGTATGTGAAACCTTAGTTGCTGATTGGTCAAGAAAGGTCTTTTGCACACCGGGCACTCGTATTTGTATTCTTGGTGAACGTTCTGGTGCGTCTTGAGAGACTTTTCAGTCTTGAATTTGGCATTGCAATGTTCGCATGCAAACATCTTTACGCTCGAGTGTCTCCTGAGATGATCTTCGAGGTTCTTGGCTCCATAAAATCTCAACCCACACTCATTGCACTCCCAGTTTTTGGGTCTCACTCCCTGGTGCTTGCGACGTAGGTGTTTTCGAAGATACACTACAGCCCTCGTCTGGTACTCGCACATTGGGCACTGGTGGATCTCTCCCATCTCGTGATCCCGGTCCATGTGCACCTTGAGTTTTGCGGAGGTCGCAAAGGCCTTTCCGCAGTGCTCGCACTGATTGGGTTTTGTGTGAGTCAAAATGTGGATTCTCATGTAGTTTTTGTCACGGCGAACGGCCCCACAAAAATCGCAGGTGTAAAGCATATTAGGTCCTTCCTGATGCACATCACGCATATGTTTCTTAATGAGCGAGCGGCGAATTTTTGCGTTGCAAACGTCACAATTCTTGAATGTCCTTTCTCTTACGCACTCTGTTTCATGAATCTCGATGTAGTTCGGGTCGATGCCTTTCAGTTCACAATAGACGCATTCCGTGCGGCGTTCCATCGGATGGTAATCCTTCACGTGGTCTAAGAAGCGCTTGATGTGGTAGAATATTTTCTTACAAAACGGACAAGTTTTAATAGTCTGTGATCTGCTGCTATCTGTCGATATATTCTGCTGCTGGTTATATTCTTCGAGAATCACGTCTCCCTCTTCCAAGTACTCAACTTCAGTGTACTCACTGGACTCAATTTCCATTTTTAGAACCTCATCTTGTTCTGTAGGGAGCTCTATTACGTCCTGGATCTCTGATTCTTCCACGAACTTCATTAACCCCATGTCTTTATACACATCTGTCATGTGTTGACACTGCAGCCGAAACTCCATAAATTTGAATAGGAGACCTGCGCAACTCTGGCAGAACTTAGAGGGCTCATTCGGCTGAATTGAATGACCGCTGAGGATGTCAAACATTTGCCCGAACGAATATGTGTGACCACTAATATCTTCAACGTCGTAGCAAGGTCTCGCTTCTGTAACTCCCTCAGTTGAAACCCCGCAGCTTCGACAAGCCCAAAGATTTGTAGTGCCTTCCTTAGTAAGATTTGAAACAGTGTAAATTTCATCTTCAACCTGCAAAGAAAAACTCAGCCTTCTTGGACTACCACTTCATTTGCTTTACCTTAAGTGTTTTGATTTGCTTTTCTGTCACATATTGTTCAATTGGTTCGGCAAATTCTACCTGATCTTCCTCTTCGATATTAAAGCCCACAGAAACGCTCTTGCTGCATTGCTTTGAGATCCCGTGCTTTCCCAGTAGGTGTTTCCACAGATTAGTTGTATTATTAGCGGTAGCGTAAACTTGCAAACAAATTTTGCACCGAGCTGTTTTCTCTTCGAGCTTATCAAAGTAGTCCCAAGCGTAGCTCTTTGGGAAAGGCATTTCTGACTCAAAAGACAGAAAGATAAGTCAAGAGCTCAGTCTGGACTCTGGTATATAACAGCGACAACTGAAATGTTCCTGAAATTTTCGGTATCCACCACTCTCACCACGTTCTAGACTCATCGATGTGAGGTCCAGGCTTTACACGAATAATCTTTTTTGCCTACTATAGTGGTGAAGTTGAGGGGAAGAAGCGTTTACATAAGTAGGAGGAGAAAGTTTGCGATTTATTTGACTGGAGGAAGATATGAATGAAACCGTTGATGGCAGGTGGTGGTGAGTTTTTAATTTCCTGGCATTTTATGATGTATACATTTACGTACATTGTATTTGTATACTTATGTAGCCGAAGGTGAGTAAACAGGTTTGAAATGAATGGCCGTGCGTTTTTACAGTTTAGAGAATGGAGAGAAAATTCCTACAAGCTATATGCATGTGAATGCGTGGCGTTCTCAAATGTTTCAGAGGTATTTTTATTTGTGTCCAACGCTGCACCTTATACTCTCGAGCACATAAACACTGAACACTGAGATTTATCGTACAATAGACAGTTGGGTAAATAGTTAGGTACATATAAGTAAAATCAGTTCAGCTCTCCAGTTTCATGTCGCATTCGTATGAGTTATTTTGTTTATTTCACCTATAGCGAGGCAATTTTAGTGCTTAGAAAAGTTTAAAACAGTGCAAATGATAAGTGCTGGTTCGAGTGATAAGTAGCTAATAGTAGATTTAAGCTTTGGCAAATATGGTACGGAGCTGAATCAGCCACGAACAAAATAACGACTGTTATACATGAATGGAGTGCTTGGATGGCGTCCACATCTACGAACAATAATGCCTGTGCTAATTCCCAAAGAGCAATATACAGGCATCAGTCGTCACCACAGCCAGCAATTTTTGAATACACGTGTGATAATAAAGAAGCGGAACTACCTAAATCGTTCATTGCTGCAATGCGTACCCTTTTTGACATTATGGCCGAAGAGCGAACCGGATATGTAAGGTTTACTGATATCGAGAAACGCTGGCAAGAGGGCTCAGCAGGTATGCCAGAGGGAGTCATAGAGAGTTTAAGTGAGTATAAATAAGGTTTGTTTAATCCATCCCAGTCTCAAGAAAAGTGCAAATTCATACAGGGAAAGTAACATCACCAAATGGGTTGCTGTCATTCCGGAGGTTTTGCGAAGGGCTAAAGATATGCCTGCTAAAAAACCAGCAAGATTCTAACATTACATCCATGAAGCGACGAGTCATAGGAGAGTCTTCCATTACTGGCAGCACCGAAAACTATCAAAATGGACGACGTCCACCTTCAGCACCTCTTTTGGAAAACCAATGGCCGTCGCCGAAACCCATCAAGCAAGCAACTGCTCCGTCAACTTCTATTTCTTATTTCGATCCACCGAGTCTTTTGTCCCATCGTGCTTTAAGTATGCCACAGCTAAGTCCAGAGCGTGGTACAAATATCAATGGTTTGTCACAATCTCAACAAACTGGAGAAAGCAAAGATCATAACATTTATGCATTGGGTCCTCCCAAACCCCCTCGCTCTATGATGCTAAGTGCTCCTGCGATACCTGATCGCTTAGATAGAGCTGAAATAAGGAACGCGCTTCAAAACTGGCAGCTTGGAGTGATGGAAGGAAACAAGAAGAAGTCATCGGAGTTCTTTCTGCAGGACTTACGGAGGAGCGTAGGAGATGGTCAGCCCGACTTGACATATCCTAAGAGGACGAATATAGTTAAAAGAAAGGAGCCTCGACGACACACGCTCCAGAATGGAATTGACTACAATATCCTTAAGCGTATGAAACAGATCGAGCAAGAACGAGACATTCTGCTTCAGGGTCTAGCAATATTGGAAAAAGCGCGTGATTGGTACTTGAAACAGGTGGCCATAGTCCAAGACAAGATGAAGTATCTAGGACATACTGGATCTGTGGTAAGAAGAATAATGTTTCAAGATTTTTTACTATCAATGACCCTTCTCCCCCCTCCCCCCTTTATGTAATAGTTTGTCCCATAGAATCGCCCTTTTACCATGACGTAATATTTTTAAGAGCGCATAAGAGATTCATTCTAAAAGACCTAATGACGTAGGAACTTTGGACGGACACTCAACAAGAACGCATAGATCTACAGCGTGCCCGCATAATGGAAACAAACCGTCACTTATCAGCGCTTTGCGAGCTCGACAACTTTCCAGTTCATATGAACCTGGCCCTGCCGACTAGCATGTATCAGTATTCTTTGCCCTCAGGTGCTAATCGTCATAAGCAAAGAAGTCAGCATATAAAAGAAGAGTCGTCTAATCTAGAACACTTACAAAAATAAATAGGCTGAAGTTTGTAGTAACCTAGTCAGTATTTACTATAAATACTATATAGTTACACGAAAATTCTTTTTGCTCTCATTTTTCAGGATATAGTTTAAGACCGCTTTTTGCTATTATTACCACTCTGAGCATTACTTCCGCTAATAATCTGAAGTTATTCACCTGATGAAGACCGTTTTATTCGAACTTGAAAAATATGTGGAAGTAGTGAAACACTTTTGTGAACAATAAAGGCAAGGCGTTCAAATAAATTTTATTATTTAAAATATTTACTATTTTACTACCAATAATTGTAATTAAAAAAAACAGAGGATTCTTTTTTGAGAGGTAATTTCTGAAGCCATAACTGATTAAAGTGATTGACATTTTTAAATTTTGTTTTTATTTTGTGTGTTTGAAGGACCCAACCCCAAACCAAGAAGGTTGTTGATGAACTCGTGTATATTTACTTTAGTGGACATCAAAACTTTTTGTTTCTCATTGCTGTCACTTTTAGAAGTGGAGTCATACCACAGTTCTTTCAGGCACATTACGGCCTGACTTTGATCCACCTTTTCCCCAAACTCAGTCATAATCTTTACCAAAAACTTTCCCTGAATAACCCTGTTGTACGAGCTTACTCCTTCGGGAAACATCTTAAAAAAGGTCATCACAGACTTTTCTAGCTGTGCATGTCTTGTTCCATTTACCGGACGATGGTTGATGTAGAGTTTTACAAGTTCCTCGAAAGATATTTTGACTTTTCCCAATATTTCCATTTCCCTCAGCATGTTGCGGATCTCAAAGTCAGACGGGAAGAAACTTACTCCTCGCATGTAATCAACAATTTCAGTTGTTGAAATGAATTCATCAATTTTGCGTTCATTTGCTGGCTGCAAAGAAAATCCAAGGAGCTGCAGGTAGTAGAAGTGATCCAATAGCTCTTGAAAACAGTAACCAGATTTTCCTCCTGGTAAAAGTAAATATAAGTTTTCGAAATAGGAATTTGAAGCTGTGGAGCAGTCGGCCAATACTTGTTCGTTGATTTTCCACGCCGAAACATAAAAGTCATTTTGCCCTAGTACACAGACGGTGCCACTTTTGGTTATTTTGACAAGATTTACCTATAAAATTAAACTATCATGAAGTGAGTCGGGAGGACAGTTTGCTCTACTCAACCGTGTTAGAGCAACCAGTGGTTGCAATGGCTCTTTTAGGATTTCCGTCGATTGGAAACAAGTAGAGTCCCAAGCCGTTTGAAGAGGCAAACAATCCAAATTTGGTGTTGTTTTTCTGAAGGAACTGTAATACATAAATTTGTATTAGACCTTAATGTAGGATGTAGCTAACCATACTTTAAAATACGTTATTGGTCTTCCACATGCCACAGGTCCCAAGTAAGTGAAGAGAATATTTCCACTATTAAGGTCTACTAGCTTTATTTTCATTTGATTGTCGGTTATCAGCACGACTTCATGATAATTGTCAAGATGTAACATCGGAAGGATCTAAAATGTATAACTTTTCTTTTTAAATAATAAACAATATAAATGTATTCACCTCAAGAGGCACTAAAGAAATTGCTTCTGGAATGGCGTTTTGATCATACCGGAAGTACCTCAATACTGTCATGGCTTTGTTTAGGTCATATTCTACAATAAACTTAAACGAAAACAGGATTAGCGCTGGGACTACAATTAACCGCAGACTTATGCTTTTTACCATATCATCTGCAATAGAGAACAACCTCATATCTTCCAAAGTCTTCTGAATAAATAACAAATCTTTTATCTGCTTAGTGTGAAACAGGCACTTCCCTTTCAAACTCCATCTTGAGCCATCACATTCTAGCAGGAAAACGACATTTTTGCAATCAGACAGGGCTAGGAAGTTTGAAAAGTCGGAGAACTTAAGCTTTTCCACTCTATGCTCTGTGAAATCATACGAGTGATGGAGACTAGACGTCAAGATTTCGGGGTCTAGTTCATAGAATTTTCCATCATCGGTAGTCATCACTAAATGCTCCGCCCGGTGAGAGTAAAGTATATGTTTCACCTGGGTCTTCGAAATTGATACATTGAGAAACATCTCTGAGATAAGAAGGTACTCGGCCAAGTCATATATCGCTAGTCTCCCGAATTTGCTTGCGGTGCAGAGACAATTTTTGACTGGGTGTACGTCCATTGAAACTATCTCATGTTCGGACTGCAAGTATATTTCACGAGAAGTACCTTCGGCAATATTGCATGCCAGAACTTTTCCATTTTTTGTCGTAACAATAAAATTTCTCACCAAAAATGGCCTTTCTTCTATCGTGGAATCTCGGGGCAATAAGTGCTCGTACACAATATCATAAGTTTCGAAGGATGGGACGGAGTTAAGGGCCGAAAAAACACTGAAAACATGTCGTGACCAGCTAACTTCTATACTTAGAACGGGGCAACACGTTTCAAAGTGTTGATAATGATACAAAAATTTTAAATCCTGGTCATAGAACTTAATACGTCCCATTTCGTCGGCGATAGCAATTGTCTTATCGAAGCTCTGTAACGCAGTCAACGGGACCACTCCCATTTTCAGGGACTTCAAAAACTTCTTTTCATTGCTGATATTCTCCTGCATTTCAGTTAAGTTGTTGGAAAACAACAACGCGTATCCAGTTTTGGTAATTGAGACAACTCGGTGCGAGGCGTCTACGTAAGTTGAGTCTTGAATGACGCTCATGAAAGGATTTTCAGGTATGTGTATCCGCAACTTGGAATTTTCAAAGTTCCAATCAATAAGAGCTAAAAGTTACATTTAAGTTTGGAAACTAATAATCTACTGGTTACACCTACCCACTCCTTTCTCAAAAGTTGCCACTATAAAATGCGAATGAGACAAATTCCTGTTGAATCTCAGCAATCGAACTGATCCGAAACGCGAGGGAATGTTGACTTCAGATTCTTTCTCTTCGCTATCATCAGTCCAGAACCAAAACTTCAGGCAGCATTTAATTTTAGCACTAGAAACTGCTGCAAGATATTTGGCGTCGGCACTCAATGCGATAGCGTCAATGACGTTTGTGCCGAAAGGAGATGGTATCGAGCGAACTATTTCGAGTTTGAAACTTATGAAGTTCCAAATAATAATAGAGTGCCTTTTATCAGCGGAAACTATGTATTTGCCAGCTGAATCGGCTGATATGTCAACGATTTCCTCAACCTGTAATATTGTTTAAAACTACATTAGCGAGTGAGGTATTTAAGAAACGTTCGTACATACATGACCTCTAGCCATATGGAGAAAGTTTTCCTTCTCACTGAATAAGTTCAATATGTTTCCTGCCGCGAAGCAAATTTTGATATCGTCCTTATTGGAGGGTAGCATAAGAACAGGTAAACTGATGTTTCGTCCAATAATTCTCTCTAAAGTCTACACAAGATAAGGGCTTGTTCACATATTACGTAACGGTGAAAATCGAGATTTTCGACCCCCACCCCCCCCCTCTGTCACGGTTTGTCCTATATAACAGTACTTGAGATTGTACTGACTGTCACGGAGCGGCCGACACCCCCCCCCCCCCTTGGACCGTGACGTAATATGTGAACAGCTCCTAAAGATAAAAACATTTTCAACTGTTTTACGTGAAGAACGTACGAAAGATGATATTTTAGGGTTCTCTTCGTCAGCCATTTGAGGAAAAATGATATAAAATAGCTATTTATTTAAAGATTTTCCACCGACGCTTTCAGTTCGGCACCTACAAACGTACTGTGGGATTTTTTTTTGTATAGTAGGCCAAATATCGCTCTTGCAATGCAGTCAAAGTTTACTTAGGAATGCAAAAAAATTAATTGAGGCCTTGTTAGGACCATTGTCTGAGGGTATGGTATCATACCTTTATACACTGTAAATATATATTGGACACACGGTTATAGGATTGTAAAACTTTGCTCGAGTTCACCAACATGTTATTATGATCTACGGACAAAATGTTGATAAAAGGTACTTTAATATTTTTGCTTACATCAGGTACTCAAAATCTAGGTCAAATATTCTAAGGATGTTTTATGAAAAGTTGAATCCATAAGGCGTACTTGCAATCTATTACTGAAGTCAATACACGAAAGATTTGCAAAAATGTTGGCTGCTCTTGTAATGAGCATTTTTGTGTTGGTTTTTTTGTATTCATATAGAAATTGCTGTTATATTATTACTCCTATTATTTATTATTATAGTTTTTAAAAAAATGAGTTTTAATAATCCATAAGTTCATAAATTTAGTGAAAAGCAATTTGTTGCTACGCAACAGTTCAGTGTTATATATTTGGAACTTGAATTTGTGCTCAAAATGTACGATTTTGTATGTATTTGCATGCAATTCAAAGCCACAGAACAATAGGCATCAATGTAACTTACCGCATTCAACCTTAACACCAAACGGTTTTACATGTTTTGAAGTATTGAGGTGAGACTGATGGTTGGCCTGAGCTCAGTTGCATACAACAATCACACTAAAAAAATTAGATACGATCCAAAGTCCAAACCCAAATCGTTTGTTTTCAAAGCCTTGTTGTTCTTTGAGGGCTACTATTTACTTGTCAGATCGATGTGATCTTGGTATCATTCGACTAGAAAGGAAGGCGAGTTTTGGAATCACGGAAAGTAATTTCCTGTAATCCTCATGGGGTTCTCTCTGTAAAATAATTTATATGAAAGCTTATGGGCCAGTTTTGTGACAAAAAATTAAATTTAAGTAGTTTTTGAACAAGAATAAACAAAGCAATACTTTAGGATTACATATCATACAAATGTTATATTTCCAATTTGCTGTAAGAACATTTGCACAATTTTCTTGTAGTACATATAAAAAAGAAATCACTATACATAAGTAAGTATAACTTAAAAGAATTCAGCTTAAGATTAAAGTTAATAGCGGTTAAAGTAGTTATTTAGTTATGGTAATATTCTACTTAGAAGTAATAATAAAACTTTTAATATCAATACACTATATGTTTGTGCACTGAGTTTCAGTTTTGAGTATTATGACATTTAAAAGATTACTTGAACATCCTAACAATCGTAAAATAAACAATTTTGACACATCAATGGCACTAAAGCGTGCACCTACATACATATGTACGTTAAAGTAATTTCAGATGAAGCTTTACATTTTAAGAGGGTATTCGTGTGATCCTCAATCTACTGTCCTTCACTTTCGCTGTCGCTTTTCTCTGCAAAAACCCAATGTTCTAAACTGATTTTTAAGCTTCATAACATACCTTTTCTTCCGGTGTATGCATGACGTTTAAGCCGATCGTACAAGTCCTCCTTGGTTCCGTACAGTGAAGCGTTGGATCGAGCTAAGGAGTTCATTTTGCCAGGTTGAAGTCCTACTTGAATGAAGTTTAATGAATATAGAAGAAGTTTAGAAAACAAGAGAAAAATACAAATTACCTTCTTTCATGTACGTGTCATTGTAGAAATTAGGCATCTCCCAGCCATCTTCCTCGTCATCGTAGTAGTGAGCATAAGTGCTATGGTGCGACGGAGCTATGCTTTCGGCGTACGGGGTGTGGGCGCCGTAGTAGAAGTTGACTTGGGATCCTGTTTGGTCTATAGCTGGAGAAAGCATCTTCTTTGGTTCCTTGCGGCGACCTGCACGGGCGCAAATCATCCACACCAGCAACACTATTAGAATTACGAAAATAACAGTGGCTGCGATGCCACCCGCAATGTAGGCAAATTCAGAGCGCTCCAGGCACCGAGGGCCAGTAAACGAACCCTTGCATCGACACGATGGCTTGCCCAAGTTGTCTTTCACGCACTGACCTGCGTTTTCGCAGAATCCACTGCAAACGTCGTCACAAACAGTACCTGTACCGTTAAAACCAGGCTTGCACTCGCATTTGAAATCAGACGTTTCTGGAACGAGGATGCAGTATGCGTTGGGGTCACAGTGCTGTTGACCTTCCACAATAGTTTCACATGGATTGGTGCACTCTGAGGCGCTTGTCTGCAAAGAGGAGGCTTTAACTTGGGAAAATATTTTTGGGAGAAAAACTCACAGCAGCTGTCGTCTTTGTACTATGATTTGGTGGACACTTAATGCAGCTCGTTTGTTGGGACTCAGGTTGGTAGTAGCCCTTTTTGCACTCTACGCAGGTGTTCAGAGTTCCATTGAGGAAGGTACCAGGAACGCAGACCGGGAGAGAACACTCTTCGATAGTCGTAGCACCAACTTTAGGCGTCGTCCTACCTAAAGGACAAGCTTGGCAAGCTGGCTGGACGCCCTGGGAGCGGTAGGTTCCACGTGGACAAGGCTCACATTTTCCATCAACACCTAGTTGCTGGCCTGAGAAGCACTCGTCGCGACAGTCCTGGCGTGACTTTGCCTCCATCGACCTTGTGGTCTGCCCAAGGCCACACAATTCGCACGAGAACGAGCCCTCCGCTGGTTGGAAGAATCCGTATCCACAAGGACGGCACAGTCCCGTTTCAGAGTCTAGGAACTTGCCAGCTGTACATTTCTCCTTACATTCAGCGGCAGATCTGGCTCCCGTTCCAGAGGTAACTCCTGGGCGACCGGCGATGTTGGGACACTTGATACACTGGGACTGGCCCGTTTCCGACTGATAGGTCCCTTTTTGACACGGGTAACAACTCTTAGTATCCTTGTCGTAATACGTGCCGATAGAACAAGGAACACAGTCTGGCACGCGTACCACTTGGCCAGAAGGACAGGCGTAGTCGGAGGAAAGAACTAAGGAAGTAGGGTCTGGGAAGGTGTTGGGTAGGATATCCTCAACTGCGAACTGGTCCTCTTCCAGAATCAGTTTCTGAAGTAGCTTTTCAATCTCAACACGGTCCCCAGACGAAGAATGCACCACTGGATCGCTGCAATGGGATCATATATGAATTAGGTAGGCAGTATATTTTTGGGAGGAACAAGCTTTGTTATTTAAGCAGAAATGTATGACACAAGTATTAATTGGCCTTTCTGAAAATCTCATTAGTAAGCTTTTCGATACTACATGCGAGTTATTAAGTAAGAGCCACCTAAAAGAGCTCTCAGCAGAAGTCTATGTAGCAGGCATATAGCCAGAATCAAAGTTTTAGGGGAGTCGCTTTTGGGGGGCTCAGCAAGCGCTTAGTAGTACGGTCTCAGCCTCTCTAGCCACTACCTGGCTACGGGCCTACTATGTAGTCGGAAAACGTACTTGACAGAAGGAAAAGAAATCTCCAATGTGTACGTATCACCACTCTGTTGGCGTCCTTGGCGAGCTGACTCATCGTTTTTATTGTCAACAGTTCTAGGTGCAAAATGAGATTTTACAGGTATTCTCTGACGAGCAAAAGCACTTACTTTTTTATAGGAATGGCAACATCCAAATCATAGGTTCCAGAGCCTGAGTTGTCTGAAGTTTGACGGCGAGATCGCTCATTTGCTTCTCCTTTACGAGAATGATCGCACTTGATGTTGATCTGAAGATCCTTGCATTCTCGTGAACCTTCAGCAGCAAACGAGCAGAAATTCCAGTCTCGATTAAGAGAGTTGATGGACCCTTTAACGCGCTGTCGAAGAACTGTTTGGCCAGCCTCGTTGCAAAGAACATCTGATGGGAACTGCATTTGAATCCGGAAGATACGTTGAGCGGGTTTGGCGGCTAAGTGGATCGAAAATGAATATTTTTGTTTTGTGTTGTTTCCGAAGGTGTTACTTACGTGAGCATGATGGAAATACCAACTGTCTCTGAGTATTTTTGGAAGGTCTCCAGAACCCTTCAGCGCCACATGTGTAGAACTCGGGGATACTCTCAGAAAACTTCAGACCAGGATTGCAAGATATTTCGCATACCTTGAATTGACCACCGGCTCCCCAGTCCTTGCAAGACTGAGTTCCGCCTAGTGGATCGGCAAGGGGTGGGCAGAACTCGGAGAGAATTGAAACTTTGAAGCTGCATGTTGCACTGTTTCCGGCGGCATCTACGGCTATGTATGTAATGTCATACATCCCCCAAAGAAGTGTCTGGCCAGGTCGATGGCGGTTTCGTTCAACAATGCTAACTACGCCCACATTATCGCTAAAATGGGGCTCATCCCAGTTAACAACTGCTGAACCATTTCTTGCAATAACCCATACGTCACCAGGACAATGTTCTAGCTTGGGAGGCTCCTTATCGACTTCTAAAACATCACATTTCGCACCAGAGAAACGAGGATCACATTTCTTCTTGCCACACATTGAAGGTACTGCTCTCTCAACTCCACCAGTAGCTACTTCGTATCCTACCCAATTTAGTATTAAACCTTGGTAGATGATGGGTTCAATACGGCAGTCTCGAACCTGCTTCTGGATCTCGCTCGTGACATCTAGAGCACGGTTCCAAAGTTGCACTTTATTCAGTCGACCTTGAAATCCTTCTTCAGGGAGAATCTCGTTTGGTCGTTTGCTTTCAGGCTGAGGTTTGCCTAACACAGACCATAAACTGGGGGAAGCAAAGAAAAAATAAATCATTTAGGTCTTTTGGAGCTCGTACATATAGACATAAATAAATAACCATACTAAGGCACTTATTTACAAAAATTAAGAGTGGCACATATTCAGCGCATTTTCAGCATTTTGTAAAAAATACCCTGTATTGGCCGATGTGTGTCTGTCCGAGGGAAACTTTAAAATTCAAAAAACAGACAAACTAGAGAGCTACGGTTTTTTTTGTATCGTGAAGGGTTTAGTCCGTAGGGTGAGAGGTAAGACTTCTTAGACCCCATTTTCCTATAGAGGGAGGGGGGTTAAGGGGGTAAGTCCGTTGTATGAAACTTCCATATGCCATCTGATTGAGCTGAATTTTAATAGAAATCTCGCTCCTACGTCGCTCGTGTGGTCAAAAAACTCTCGGGCAGAAATATTTTGTTTTCCACCCGAGTCGGCACATAGGACTTTTCTCCACAAATTACGCAAACTTTTATGAAAATAAAATCAAGATTTAGCCATTTTCATGATTTTGATTCAAAGAGTGCCATGAATGATTGATTTTCATTAGTCCTCAATGCAAGTTTGCTCTTGCATTTTTATTAAATACCCCCGATTCTAAGGCTTCCCGAGGGTCAGTTCTGGACGAACAAATTAGGAAAAGGATGTCTACAGCCAATTCAAGAGGAAAATTGCCCTGGAACAGTAAATTGTAGGTAATTTTCAGAAAAATTTCTGAAGATATTTTTCATGGAAATTTTTGTGTTTCAAGGCCTTTTTGAAGCCAGGAGAGGACTTCCAAAGATGAAGGACTTACGAGGGAACATTTTTGCAATAGGAAGCCAGAAATTTTTATCAAGAATAAAGCTTATCAAAAAGTCGACTTTTTTGCATTTTCGCCCCTGGGTCATCGCGAATTTTTTTTTTCGCTCTTGGATTTTTCATGGTTTTTCGTCATTTTGGGCGATTTTATACTGGCAAACAAAACTCCCTAGGGAGTTTTCATTGCGGGAGTTTTGTTTGCGGGGAGTTTTGTTTGCGGGGAGTTTTGTTTGCCATTACTGCCCTCGAATCACCTGTCATTTTGTATGAAGAGTGGTGAAAATATGTTGTAAATCATGTCAAATTTAGCAAATTATAGAACACATATATGACCCTATCACCTAAGGAAACAGGATGGGGGTCTCCTAAAGTTTGTCTGGTAGAAAAATTTAGTTGTTCCGTTTGAAAACGCAAAATTACATTGTAAGAAAATTTTGTTCTAAGTTGGGGCCTAGTGGTGTCCAGCCTAGTGGTTAGGGCGGTCAGGCTAGTGATCGGGAGATGGCGGGTTCGATCACCGACGCCATGTCGGAATATTAAGGCCCAATTGTGTTCTTAATGCAACTTTAGCCCTCAAGGGCTAAGGTTAAATTAAGAATGCGACTGCTATAGCGCGCATGGTAGTATAAAATGAAGGGCGCTGATAGATAAAAAAAATTAAAGAAACTTGCATAAATGCGAAGTTAAGCACATTTTTTTCAAAAATAATGCATTAAGGGGGTCAAAAGTGGTATCAGCAGATCTGCCTCCAAAGTTCGAGATTTTAATTGATTTTTCCTTTGGAGGCGCCTCGACATTCTCGCTATTTTTGGGCTCCCCTGAGCCAAAAACACCTGACGTGGCTAAAAACCGCATTTTTCTATGGCTTTTCTGTTTCTTAGGAGTTATAAAGTTTCATCAAAACGGCCACAATAGTAAATTTTTCCAAAATGTTGAAAAGTTAAAAAAAAACCTGAGAGAGCTTGTAATAAGATTTAATTGATCAGATGATACTTACTATGTCGGAAGTTTCTTGCCTGCACCATATTCCACCTTACTGGCTATAAGCCCTTCAGTAATTAGCAGAAGCTGGTTCATTTTCCCATCCCAAACGATAGCCACGTGATGCCACTGCCCGTCGTTTATTGTTGTGTACTCTCTGAATGCCAGGAAAACGTCTTGTGAATCAGGAAACAGCGAGACTTGGATGCCACTTGAGTGAGCCTGCAGTAGAAGTCGTCTTGGCATTGTAAGACTTGGCGAATTAACGCTATAGAGACTGAAAAATGCACCAGATTCGTCTCTCTGAGCGAACTGCACCCATAAAGCAATTGTCAGGGCTTCAGCATTATTCGTCTTGAAGGGAACCGTCTGACTTGCAGTTGATCGGCTAGCATCACTGAAGTGCAGGTCATAGTCTATTTGGATGGTCTTGCGACAGTCTTCTCCTGTGAGATTGAAGGGGCAGGCGCAGTAAAAGCCATCAGTGAGATCTATGCAGGTGGCTCCTGGCGGGCACGAGTTCTCCTTGCAGTCTACAATGTCCTGCTCACAGTTTTTGCCAGTGAATCCCTTGGGGCAAATGCATGTATAACCGAAACCATTGTCTATGCAATCTGCGCCATTCTGACAGATGTTTGCTTCGCAAGCATCAAATTCATACTGACACCCGACGCCCATATAGTCCTCAGGACAAGTGCAGTTCAGTCCAGACCCAAAGTCCTGGCACTTGCCTCCGTGCATGCAGGGATTTCCGATGCATCTTTCGGGAGCTGTTTCACAGTTTTTGCCATCAGTACCGCTAGGGCACACGCAAAAGTAGTCCTGAAATAGATCGATACAGCTGGCGTCGTTCTGGCACGGTTCCTGGATGTCACATATTGTGACCTGAGTCTCACACTGGCGTCCAGTCCATCCCTCGGGGCACACGCACTCAAAACCACCAACACGGTCGAGACACTTAGCTCCATTGCGACAAGGCTTTTCGTGGCAGTCGTCGATGTTTATCTCGCAAGAGGCTCCTGAAAAACCCTCGCGACAGAGACACGCGTACTTGTTATCGAGATCTAGACACTTATCTGTGCCGGTGGGGTTACAAGGGTCACTAAGACATTCATCTATCTCGGCCTCGCATTGCAGTCCTACAAAACCTGGTCTACATTTGCAGGTGAAGCCATCGATCTGATCAACGCATGTTGCTCCGTTTTGACAAGGATTTGACTCACAGTCATCGATGATATGTTGGCAGTTTTTGCCCGTATATCCCTGCTCGCACTTGCACTCATAGTCATCTTCGAGATCGACGCATAGGCCATTGTTTTCGCAAGGTTCTGAAGCGCAATCGTTGATGTTGACATCGCAAGAGGAGCCAGTCCAGCCTGGGTGACAAACGCACTCATGTCGGAAAAGGCGATCTATACAAATGCCGTGATTGCAGGGCTCTGAGAGACAAAGATCAACCTTCTCCTGGCACCGCTTGCCCGTGAAGCCAGTGGGGCAGGAGCACATAAAATCGTTAATGAGATCAGTACAGTTTGAGTTTAGCAGGCAGGGTTTCTCAGCACAATCGTCAATGTTAATGTTGCAGAACTGACCTTCCCAGCCTGGTGGGCAGACACACTTGAATCGACCTTGCTGGAGTGCAACGCACGTTGCCCCGTTTGTACAAGCGTTGTCAGCTTCAGAGCAAGGGTCTATGGTGGTTTCGCAGTCCATTCCAGTAAATCCACTGCGACACAGACAAGTGAAGTTACTTAGACCGGGTTCGTTTTTGCACATGGCGCGAGCAGGACACGTGTTGTTTAGACAATCTGAAGTTTCTTCCTGGCAGTTGATACCAGAGAAACCAGGAGCGCACTGGCAACGGTAGCCTTGTGGGACATCAGTACAGGTTCCACCATTATAGCACGGCTGGGAAGCACACTCATCGATATCTATCTCGCACAGGTTACCTGAAAAGCCAGCAGGACAGAAGCACTTGATATCTGAAAAAAGATGTTTAAAGCTTAGTCGGGGGTGAACGCATTTAACTTAACTTACCATGTCCCATTGGCACACAAAGGCCTCCGTGCTGGCAGGTTCCTTCGCTGCATTGAACGGGTTTGCATTCTTCGCGTCCCGTTCTTGCAGAAGAGTCAGATTGCATATTTGTTGGGCATTCGACGCAAAAGGTGCTTCCTTCTGCGGACTGGTAGAAGCTCGCAGGACAAGGCGAGCATGGAGCCAATCCAGTTGCTGAATAGAATCCGGGTGGGCATTTGGGTCGGCAAAGCTCTTTTGCACCTGCAGCGGGTTGGAATGTAAAAGTTTCGGCAGGACAGGCTTGGCAATCTTTGAAACCCTCAGTTGGAGGGTTCGCAGTGTAAGAATTGCGAGGACACTCGAGACAAGGAACCAGACCAGTGGGGGAGTAGGTTCCATACCCACACACTGGAACGCAGGAGTTGACGCTTTTTGATCCTTCTTCACGTGTAAAGGTTCCAGTAGGACATTTCAGGCAGGTACCTTGGCGATCTCGATTTTGATAGTAACCTCGGGGGCAGTACGTGCAGCTATTTTGGTTTTGAGCAGCATAAGTTCCGGCAGGACAATGAAGGCAACGTGGCACATCGTTTGTGTCCATGTTGAGAACCTCCCCGATATTACACTTAAAACCTCGTTGGTTGGTGCTTGTGAGCGCTCTTAGAGGTGGACACTGGTTTCCGATACTTGATACGTTTAGAAGTGGCTCAATGACGGCGCTAGCGTAAGGCACACTGAGATCAAAGACCAGGTTCATAGTGGATCCGCACAAGTCATATAGTTGTGTTTGCTTGATAACAGGAATAACCACGAGGGTAAAGTCGATTTTTACAACGTTCTCCTCGATAATGACAGCAGCTTCTCGTATGAACGAGACATTCATGTTGACGTTTACAGCAGAGCAGCGCTGTGACAAAACTGTGTTCAGCATCCCGTAATGCTGCCTGAGGAGGTCCTGGTACTGAGAGAGACAGGTCTGAGGAACAACTCCATTTGCACGATACGTGATCATTGCTGTGATGTGGTAATCAGCTTGCTGCGTGTTCTCTGAGACGCAATCTGGCACAACGGAAGAAGGACGCCAAAGTTTCTTAGTTTCGCAATTGAACTGCTTGATCGACTCGCCGTCAGTAAAACGGAACCCTGGTTTGCAAGTTGCGACACATTCGACACCTCGACTTCCAGAGAGGCACTTTATAGCCCCGTTGGCGGGCGGCTGAAGTTCCCAATCAACACAAGGAGTGGCCTGAACTGACACCTAAGAAAGAGACATTTTAGGTAAGTAAAAAAATAACACCCACCCGTTCCTAGTTCGGACATGGGAGCTGTGGTAGGGCAGGATTTCGGGTTTACTTGTAACGTGAATCGTGATCATTTGATTAACTTACGTACGAAAAAAAATGTTTGATGCAACTCACCTGGAAGTAGCAAAATGCTTTATTGTTGTATCTATCCGTTGCCACAACAGTCACGTTCTCAAAAGTCCCAATGGCAATTTTAGCTTTTTCAGGAATGAATTTGAGCTGAACCTCGCCAGAATCGTCGTGCGACTTGATCCTAAAGCGCGTATCGTTAAAATTTGCCAAATAGCTGTCTTGCTTTTCAGTGAGCTCAAAAACAAAACTTTGCGGGCAGCTCAATAATGGAGGTGTGACATCAGGTACAGTTATATTGATTTCACAAATGGCCACATTACCATCATAGTCGAAAGCAATGTACTTCACGACAGTATCTTGGAACACATAAGAGGGGGTTCGGAAACTCTGGGGCTTGATCTCGAGACGTGCAATGGATCCAGAGTTGTCGACTGCGACAGGTTCTGTGAAGTCCACAGGAAGAACTCCTCCATTTTCATCTCGCTTCACAATTATGGGTTGCTGTGGACAGTTTTGAAAAACGGGAGGTTCGTTGTCAACACAAGGCGAGTATCCGTAGTCATATCCAAGAAGCGGCTCAGTCTCGGTCTCATCACAGCCCATTAGCTCGAACTTTAGGCACGCATTGTCCATGTAGCTTACAATTCCGAGGATGACGAAGCGAGCTTTAACATACTTGGGCAGAGTAATCATGGCTAGCTCTCCATAGTTACCAGGATCTCGCATGGTGAGGTTGAAGTTGGGGAAGTAGACCACGTAGTTGTCGCTTTCCTTCTCCTTATAGAAGAACCGGATCTCGGTGGGACGTCCCACAATGTCGTTAGTTACGACTCCCTTTACGAGAATGGCCTTGATTCGGTGGATTTTGCCGATGTCGACGCTAACGTAAGTGAAAGCTTCTTGCTTTCCACACCACCCAGTAACTGAGTTTAGTCGAATATTCTTGGCCTCATAGTTAGGTCGCTCGGAAGTTGCATTTATAGCACTATTTGGGATTTTTCCAGATGTAAGACCCAAGGGTCGAATGATCTTGCATTCGGCCTCGCGAACGCAGGTTATAGGACGTGGGTTGATCAAAATGTAACCAGGACGAGAGCAACCAAACTGAACTTCAGCCCCTTGCTCGTAGCTAGAAGCTATTTGAAAGCCATCGGCGGGTCTTCCAGGGTCCTCACACACTGGTCCTTCGCAGCGCAGGTCTCCAAAGTCCCAAACTCCATCAGCTGAACACCGCACAACATTGTCGTTTTTCAAAGTTTGGCCTGCTAAACGGAACGTCTTCTGGCAGCCAAAGAAGAAAGAACTCTGGTACTTGGTATCAACATATTGGCCATACTCAGCACCTGGAGTTGGAATTGGGACCCCGCAGTCCGTTCTAGGACACGAAGCAGAGCGACCTGAGAGCCAATAGTCAGGAAGACCAGGTTGGGGATCGTAGACGCACTGTCGAAAATGAGCGGTTGCGGTGTTTCGGAGACTGCGGCCAGGTGAGCTGCAAGTTAGAGTGACGTTTTCTCCGAACGGGAGGAGTACGCTTTCAACGTTTTCCCGTACTATGGAGAGACCTTTGGTCTTGTCATCAGGCAAAGAAACACACTTGGCTCGCATACATTCTGGGACTGAAGCATTCCATTTGCCACCAGAGAGACAGAGCAGATTCGCGCTACCCGACATGATGTATCCGAAGTTACACTGGAAGTTAATTGTATCGCCGAAATGGTACCTGGACTTGGTTGAAAGAAGTTTTCCGTTTTCAGGCTCTGCTACTGAGGGGCACATAACTGGAACACAAGTTTTGTTCAGCTGATGGACATCTCCATCATGTTCGCCAGTTTCGTATTTGGCAAAACTGAAACCGGCAGTCCCGTTTTTCGTGAAAAGCTCGAAACCAGAATTACAGGAGCAGGAGAAGGATCCAGGGGAGTTGACGCATTTCTGGTCACAGCCACCGTTTTCTACAGAGCATTCGTTCACGTCATAGCACTCGAGTCGCGTGCAGCCCATCACCTCGAGTCTCAGACACGGAGCATAGCTGTAATCCTGAATGCGGAACCGCAAATATCTCGTTTCAATAGGTAAGGGCAAGTTCAAAATAGACAGTGAAGGTTCGAGGATACGGAACTCCACTGCAGTTCCATCTGGGTTGGTGTACTCCTTGAATATGTCGGTTAAATCGTCTGTATACTGCAGTCTGATGGCCGAAGTGAATGCAGTTTGTCCATCCACACGCTGCACTCCTTGAGTTCGGAAACCGCGGATAACTGTGGGAGCTTTAAAATCAATCATGACCCAGTTGGAACCAACATCCAGAGAGTTGCCACACCATCCACCGGAATTAAGACGCACAAGCTGAAACAATTTTTTTAGCATCAAATTTACCTACTGTATTTGAGCAGGAGAAAGGAAACAATTCAACAAAACATACTTGAGGCTTGGTCGAGAACGATTGCATTTGAGTGCATTTTCAATTTGGCTTTGTTGCAAAAGTTAGATGGATATGAACATTTTTCGTATTTAAAAACCCGTTACTCCAGTAACTTAAGAGGACCCAAGTTAAACAATCATTTCATATGTTTGACAAGACTAACAACTTACTACATTTTCAGCACAATCGGAGCTACTAAAATTTTCCCGCATACAAACTTCAGGAGCCCCTGTAGAACTTTATTTGTGGATTTTATTCTATCTAACAGTTGCAAAGGGTCTAGCTCAATCGGAGGGATTTGAAATTTTGCCCTGACAAAAATGACAATTTGCAAAAAAACTACCGGTCCCTAGCACTCTATACGGACGGATAGAAAATTTGGACACATGGAGCATTATTTCCAAATGTTGAAAATGCACTAAAAATCAATAGTTAATCAATGGAAAGAACTAAGAATGATTAATAGAAAACATTTATATAGTATGTTCTGATCTATTGAAGAATATATTTGAAGGTTGTAGAATTCCTAGACGATTTTCCTAAAGTCCAGGAGTAACTCACCGATTTGCTGTAGCCTTCTTCAGTACTCGAAACAGAGATGCTCTCGTCTGGGACTCCTCCGTTTGCGACTCCAAGGTCCCCAACTGGTCTGCACTCAGAAGTTGACGCAAAACCCTTTTTACATTTGCAATAGAATGAGCCAGAGGTGTTGATGCATTCCGTGGAAGCCAAGTCACACTGCGAGTTACTACACTCATTAATATCTGGAAGACTCAAAGTTAAATTTAGGTCTAAAATGTATGAGACCAGAACTTACCATCGCAAGTTGGGACATCCTGGAAGTTTTGTTCAGTACTACATTTGATAATATTGGTGCCATTCAACTTGAAGCCTTTGTAGCACTGTACTCGAGCCTCATCTCCGAAGAAGTATTGCTTGGAGTCCGTATCAACGATGAATCCGTTGTTTATGGTAGGAAAGCTTAGACACTGCTTTCGAAGGCAAGTCGGTGTTTGGTCACTCCAAGTCCCGTTCGAAATGCAAATTAACACGGGGTGGCCAATTCTCTGATAGCCTGGATCACATTCAAAGCGGATAATTGTCCCATAACTTCTACCGCTACCGTTCAATAGAGTGACGTTGGCGTGAGGTACTTCTGCGAGAGGAGGACATTGAGAGGCTAAACACACGGGTTTTCGCTCCCACTGGCCGTCAGCCAAGCAGGATATCTTTTCAATTTTGTTCCCGGTAGCGAAAGCAAAGCCTGCATAACACTGGTAAAGAGCCGTACCCCGGTAAGTCACGTTGGTTGAGCCGATTGAAAAGCCATTGTCGATTTGAGGAACAGGTCCACAGTAGACCTCCTGACACTTGGGAATATAGTTGACGCTCCAGTTGCCACCACGTTGACAGACCGTAGAGATCATGTTTTTACCAGTGCTAAACTCTTGTCCAATGGGACAGGTGAAGGTTACGACAGTCCCAATGGCAGTGTCGCGATTCGAAGCTAACGCACCAATCCCTGGCTTTAAATCTGGACAGTCGGCAGAAAATGTGGCTGACCAACCCTCGGAATTGTGAAGAGCATCTGTCGTGAACTTCACAAGCATCTCACCAGACGAGGCTGTAAGAGTTATTCGGGGTTTGTTGCTTCCAGTAAAACCTTTCCCAGAGTGAAGACGTAGGCCAGTCGTCAAAGAGCCGTCGTAAACTTGCACAAAGTCAGTAGGATGGACGTTGAAGGTATCAAACTTCATTGAAAGCGGGCCGCCACTAGGGTTCTTAATCTTAAAAATACAATCCTGATTGCTGGGATAATTAGCGATGCCATAAGCCGGCGATGTAATGGTTCCATTTTGGGCAAGAATCGTAGCTTTGCAGCCCTGAGTATACTGGATATTAAAGCCTTTGGGAGATCCACCGAGACTTGTCTTAAAGTATAGATAAAGCTTGTTGCCGGTCGACATGATGATGTTAGCATTATCTCGCAGCTTCCCCGTTAGTTTGACAATAGGACGGGACTGCGGGGAGTTTCCGTCGCGAATGAGGATAAAATCGCGTTCTTGGTTAAGAAGTAGATCTTGGACCTCCAAGGAGATTATGCGCCCAGCCTGAGTCTCGATGATGTAAACACATTCAAGACCCCCAGGATAGTTTTGTGGATATCCTGGACTGGTCAAATTTTGAGCGAAATGAGTAGCCTTGAAAGTCCCTCCACAGTTTTGGGGCTCCGTCTTCCACGTTGCCCGGAAGCCTTTTCGTTCTACGCTTCCATCTGAGGTGAACTTAACTATCATGAAGTTGGAGGCTGTGATATATGGCTTGTTCTGGATGTCAAGTTTTCCTGAAAGTGACGTCAAAGTGATGGCCTTATCTTCCGTTCTACCGCCAACCAATATCTGAACCGTGTCGAAAACTTTTTCAGTCTCAAAGTCTTGAAACTGTAAGATAATGTTGCTCCCAGGAGGTCCTTCAAGGGTCCACTTGCATTTCAAAAGCATTCCGTACTTTGCGGGATAGTTTGGGGTTTCTATAACGTCTCCACTGGATTGCATGTGAAAACTACAAGCAGTGGGGCAGTCGATTTCATCACTATCGTCTCCGCAGTCGTTGTTTCCGTCACACTTGAACGCGTGATTAAGACACTTGCCATTAGAGCAGTGGAAGGATCCCTGAGGACACGCGACTGACTTGCACATGAACGGCAAAAGGTTTTCGCACGTATCCAGCTCCCATGACTGGGTTGCATTTTTCGTCTGCACGGCAACACACTCGCCACTTTCAGTATTAGGTTCGTTCAAGGACCAAAACCCAGAGTACTGAGATACAAGAGCACCAGCAGCGGACTCTAGAGTATTTGTCCGAAGGTCGTCGAGTGATGCTAATCCCAGCCAGTATTTGCTAGCAGCTCGTCTAAAATCCCCAGACGTAGCAATGTTGAGAGTTATATTATTCTCAGTGTATGACTCTACTGCCACTAACTCTGCTCCGTACCTGCAATGCGTTTTCGTTAGTAATTAATTTTTTTTTTGTTTTTGTCCCCTCTTCGTACCTCCTACAGATTTCTGCAGACTTTTCCCAAGAGTGTTGAATAGAAAAAAATTTATAACAATTTAGTCCTCTTAGATCCCATCCTAAGGAATAGTTATAAATTTCTTATCGGAATTCTGACATTTAAATTCAAAACAGTTATCTTCTTACCATTGGGACACGAGAACAGCTCCTGTAACAAATCAATTACGTTAGTACCAATCTAGGTGCTAGTTATCAAAGTAAAATCAGGACTATGTTAATTAACAGGGTCAAATGAGTTCATTTAAACGCGGAAGGTGTGTTCTCCAAAAATATTGCGTTTCCTCACCTGTGATTGAGTTGAAACCGCAAAAAGAAATAATGAAACCACCGCCAGTGATTTTGAATCCATAATGCCTGCAAAAAAAATACAAATTCGAACGACTTTGGTAAACTATGTAACTAAGTTATCTTCTCATTGAATAAGCAGTAACTCTGTGTATTTGAGTGTACTTGGCAATTTTCAACTAAATACTGCAATTTTTCTCAAAATAATCTATGAAATGATTTTTTAACCCACTTAGTTGTATGTAATGAAAAGTAAAATACTTAAGAAAATCTTGTAATTTGCCAAGTTGTCTAGCTGAAATGACAAGTAACCCTTAACATAATTTAGCCCCATCAAGTCTAATGTCTGTTCCTAATTGCGGGGTGAGTACGACTATGCACATAAACTTTTACAGTCCCGTTTGTTGTACTAATTTTTCTTCCTTTTGCTTTGCGTTGTTCTTACACATTCTTTCGATTTTTAACTTTCTTTATCGTTGCTATGCGCCAGCGTTAGCGTATTGGTGAACCTCACAACTTTTAAATACACAATGTTAAATTTGAATATTTTCTATAAGAGATCATCATCATCACACTCAAAACTCGAGTCCCCAAAAGGTGACCTATTTTGGTACCTACGTGCGCTGCAAATTGAATTCACACACAGGTTTTGATGACGAAAGTTTTGTTTTTGCTTCTTGTCAGAAGAAACAAGGTTTCTCGCTTGATGCTGGAGTAAGTCTTTTGCTACTGCAAACGTATATTTTTTCACATAAGATTTTACAGTGTTTAATTTCTGAATAACTTTAACTTTTGGACTTCCAGATATACGACTTATGACGCTACAAATTGCATTTTAAGTTTTTCTTTCAACGTGTTAACTTTCAATAATGAGGTTAACTGTATTTAAAGTGAAGAACAATTTGAGCCACGGCACCATTTCATCTTGAAAGCTCAACACTCACTGCGACCAACCACCAATCCAGTAACAAAACTATGCCTTGAAGTCTTACCAAACTGTACTACATATAAGTCGCACACACTGCGTAAATGTAGACAGAAAAGGTAAAATTATAAAGTCTGTATGGGTGATGGTAGTTTTGTATGCGCAAAAGAGGCTTTTTGGATTTTTTAAAGCCTAAAACAACATTAAGGTTTAGTCCGAAGAAATCCTTCTAACTTCGAATCGTTGAAAAATGTCATGATTTCGGGGACTTGGGGGCAAAGTCTCCTTACCTTTCGTTCAGAATTCAATTAATTGACGCACATCAACATATTTTATGCTCATGAGTCGTACATACACTTGCAAGATTAGTCATCAGAGTAACGCTGTGCAACACATACTTGTACTTCAGGTTTGATGAAACCAGCAGAAACTATGAAACTTGAAAGATACAGCATTTATAGAGAATATATCAATGCAAGTATCTGTAAGAAAAGTATCGGAATGTAGGCTGGGCGTGAAATACATTTAGTCTTTATTTGTGTTAGCTTTTATATGGTGCCTCCAAAATTTTTGCTCATGAATTTCTCTTCATGAAATGTCATGTCCAAACTGGTTCGTGTCATACGGGGCTCAATGAAGTTTCTTCATTTAATATTTTGATATTTTTGAACACCGTGAACATTTTCTATGAAAACCTATACCTACTAACAAATGTATAATGTTCACTACGCAATGAATGCTAAGGAATTGCGTACACCTGTTCTTATAAGATACACATAAAAGCTGAATGTGTTTAAAGGTGTGTCAAAGCTCATTCTTTACTTGGTTAACAAACAATTTTGTAAGTCGATTGATTTAAATGAGATTCAAATTAAAAGACAGTTCACAGTTTATTGAATGAAAGTTGTGTTTCTTTGCGTTTCGTTTCAAACAGGCGTGTGACATGTGTATTTGTGAGGGAACATTATGAGATTACATGGTGCGATCTATATGGTATACATGGTCTTTTTGCAAATGCTTAAGCTGTGGGAAGCTATCCAAGGTGGCTTTATAAATGTTGTTTTGAAAATTGCCCAATTTTTTCCTCCTGCAACATAGATTTATAAATCTCTATAACATATGATGTATTTTTACTCTTTATATTATTAACTGTTTTTTATTACATGAATGAAGTCTGTAAGAAAGGTGCTGCCGAAATAGAAAAATTAATTGAATCAAATCATTTTGAAAATGCACCCATAAGCTTTATCATCGATTTTAATTGATTTAATTTGATTTATTTTTTTTAGTTGAGGAAGTTTAAAATTCTATGGAAGCCTGCCCTCGCTCGCAAGCTCGCTCAGGGGCAATTATAGTCCTCCATTTCACGCTTTCCGAGTGAATTCAGCGGTGTTCTTTTATTTTTCCCAATTTTACTCCCGGCTATCTGTCATCACTTTAGCAAGACAAAGTCGCCGTCGATATTTGAAAAAATCGCTTATGAGAGTACCATAAGGGATATCTCGCGCGGTTTTGGGAGGAGTAGTTGGATTAAAAAAATATTAGAATGAATATAGGACTTTTTAGTTTTGCTCTGACCGCACCTACAGAAGAAAAGTGCGCATTTTGCGCGCAGTTGTAGTCGTGCCAGCAACTGTCGGCCCAATTAGTCCGTCGCTATATACGGGACCAACACACGAGCTATCTTTTCTTTTCAGAAATATAGAACTCGGCCAAAAAACTCTGTAAAATTATTCTCTAAAACTCTAGTAAAACCGATTATTTTCCAATGATACCCTTCTACGTAGTGCTTTCGTAGTCCGTGTTTTCGAGTTATAGAAACCGGAGCAGATTTAGTAAAACTCAGCAAGCGCAATTGAATTTATTGATTTTTACGCATTAATAGCAACGATGGGAAATATTCACACTGTTGGTCCCAATGAGGCTCTAATCGTGTCTGGAGGATGTTGCGGCTCGACCAAAAAGCGAACCATCGTCGGTGGGTGGGCTTGGGCGTGGTGGCTAGTCACTGACGTTCAACGACTCAGCCTTGAGGTGATGACTTTAAATCCCTGTTGTGAAATGGTCGAGACGGCTCAGGGTGTGCCTCTAACAGTGACAGGCGTGGCGCAGTGCAAGATCATGAAAATGATGAACGCGTACTATTTCCACAACCAACCTGACGAACTCCTCGGTACCGCCAGTGAGCAGTTTTTGGGCAAGAGCGTGCGTGAAATCAAACAAACCATACTTCAAACTCTTGAGGGCCATCTGCGCGCTATTTTAGGAACTCTTACAGTGGAAGAGGTGTACAAAGATCGAGACCAGTTCGCCGCCTTGGTGAGAGAAGTTGCTGCACCTGACGTGGGCAGGATGGGCATTGAGATTCTGTCGTTCACGATAAAAGACGTCTACGACGACGTACAGTATCTCGCATCTCTGGGAAAGGCCCAGACAGCTATCGTAAAGCGCGACGCCGATTCTGGTGTGGCTGAAGCCAACAGAGATGCGGGAATCCGGGAAGCTGAGTGCGAAAAAAGTGCCATGGATGTGAAGTATTCCACAGATACAAAGATCGAGGACAACTCGAGGATGTTCAAGCTGCAGAAGGCAAATTTCGACCAAGAGATTAACACAGCCAAGGCTGAGGCCCAGCTCGCCTATGAGTTACAAGCTGCAAAAATAAAACAAAAGATCCGAAACGAGGAAATTCAAATAGAGGTTATTGAGAGGAAAAAACAAATCGAAATCGAGCAACAAGAGATTCTGAGGAAAGATCATGAGTTGCAGTCAACAGTTAAGTTACCCGCGGAAGCAGAGAGCTACAAAGTTCAAGTAATCGCTGAAGCAAAGCGCTTCCAGACTGTGGAAGTTGCTAGAGCTGAGGCCGAGAGGATAAAAAAAGTCGGAGCTGCGGAAGCCCATGCTATCGTAAGGCCAGATGCTAGGTTTGTGGGAAATGTTTAACACCAAATTTTTTAGGAGCTCATTGGAAAAGCAGAAGCTGAGAAAATGAGGATGAAGGCAGCAGTATATAAGCAGTATGGAGATGCGGCCATCATGAATATTGTGCTCGAGTCTCTTCCTAAGATTGCTGCCGAAATCGCCGCTCCTCTCGCTAAGACGGAGGAGATTGTGATGATTGGCGGAAATGACACGACCACTGCCGATGTAACCAGGCTAGTTGGACAGCTACCACCAGCAATAAATGCGCTTACTGGCGTCGATTTGTCTAAGGTTCTGGGAAAGATTCCTGGAGCTAAGGCATAAAGTGTGTCTTAATAACTACACAACTCAGCTTTTGATTTGTTACTTTCCAGGTATAATCTCGGGTGTTTCAATTTCTTATTACGATATTAAACTATATTTGATATAACTTCACCAAACAATATGCGAATAAAAGTTTGTGCTGTTTGACTTGTACGTAAATGTGTTAAAAATATAAGCTCTTTAAGCTCAAAATAAGCTATGTATTATTTTCTATAGTTTTTATATCAAAGCCATGAAGATTTCAGATAAAATAACAATCTACTTGAAGAAAGCCTTTTTATATAAAAAATACATATAGGTACAACGTAGGTAACCTTTTGGAAAATCTTAACCTTTCAATATTTCTGAGACTTTAACATCATCTCAAAAATCTTGAGCAACGCTTCAAAAGATTTATGTACGCCCTGACTATAATAATTAAATAAATGACTATATGGAAACCAAAAAAAAAAAAAATGATAAATGTTTTTAACGTCTTTTGTGGAAAATTTAAATTTTAAAATGCCATGATATGTCACGACGCGCGTCAAGTGAATGTTTTTACTTCGAAAGCATTTACGTGAGCGTCAGTTTTCATATCAGTTTTCAATTTTAAGGCTTAATCAGAAGCTTACATCATATTTAATGGTGTAAACTGCCATAAAACATTACAGCAAGTAAATAAAAGCTTATAATAAAGGAATATAGACCAAAAACGTGATTTATAACTTGTCTGGCAGAAAAAAGATGATGCCGAAAAAAAATAAAAATCCGATGCCTGTGTTGCCGGACCGAGGAATTGTTTCAAAAGTGCAGCAGGTGAGACTTAAATTTTAACAGTTGCTGGTTACCTCATAATGATAACATTTCAGTATCTTGAAGAAAATGTCGACAAAACGTTTGTAGATGTCTCAGTTATGGCAAAGGAACTGCAAATGAGGTGGCCAGAGTATCAAAGACGAAAAATGATTCCTTTTCGTCAACTTGTAGAAGCCGCTTACAAAACAGTAGTTCATAGCTATGGCTTGGATACCAATTCTTCAAACGGCGAAGACGAGTCAGATGTTGAGGCAATTTTCGAAAACCCTAATAGAATGGAAGATACGATGAACAACTTGTATGGGGCAAATAAAACAGCGTCGAATGAGATAGATGATCCCATTGATATCAGTAGTGACGATGAAAATACAAAAGAAAAAGAGCTAGTTACCAATGTGGATATTCCTTTAAAAACGGTAACTTAAAAATTCTAGCCCTTTGCTTCATCTAAAATATTCTGAGTTTCAGATACCTGCACTAGCTACATCGTTGTCCACCAATAGTAATAATGAGCCTATTCCCTCAGAAAACCCCATAAACCCAAAAGCCAAAAGCAGAAAACGTGCTTACGAAGAAATAAGTAACGAAAAGATCAGTCCACCTGCACCAAAGCTTGCATTAAAACAGAAAAAATATAAAAAAGATATCGTCCCCAAGTCCATAAAAGTCACATTTGCCAATGTGGGAGGCATAACTAAGACTTTAGAGGAGCTATGTGATCTGATTTTGCATATAAAGCACCCAGAGGTGTACCAACACCTTGGAATAGCTCCTTCAAGAGGCATTCTTTTGCATGGACCCCCAGGATCTGGAAAAACTTTACTTGCTCACGCCATTGCTGGACAGTTGGGTATACCCTTGATTGAGATTCTTGCTACAGAGTTAGTGACGGGAGTCTCGGGTGAGTCAGAAGAGCGCATTCGAGACGTCTTTGAGCAAGCAGTAAACTTGGCACCCTGCGTTCTATTCCTTGATGAAATAGACTCTATTTCAAGCAACAGGATCAACGCCTCGAAGGATATGGAGAGGAGAATCGTCGCTCAGCTGGCCTCCTGTCTTGACGGGTTGGGAACGCTAGTCAATGGCAACAAAGTTTTAGTAATTGGAGCAACCAACCGGGTTGATTCGCTAGATCCAGCCATTCGCCGTTTCGGAAGGTTCGATCAGGAGATTCTTCTTGGGATCCCAGATAGAGCTGCTCGCAAAGAAATACTGGAGGTAATTTGCAAGAACCTTAACGTCGAAAATATAGACTACAGTGAACTGGCCTCTTTAACCCCAGGATACGTTGGAGCGGATTTATCAGCTCTAGCTACTCGAGCTGCCTTAGCAGCCGTAAAAAGAATTTTTATGCATAAAGAAAATGAATTTGTTAACTCGCAATTTGATAAAGTTCGCGAACTCCAAAACCATATTGTTGTAAATGGAGGCAATCCAAAGCCCATCGAAACAGTACCCGAAGAGGAAGTAAAAATGGGTGAAGAGGAGATATTGATGACTGTAGATGTTGTAAAAGAAACCGAAAATGTCGAAAAGCAAGTTTCAGAAGAAGTAAATGTCGGCGTGGAGGCTCCAGAAGTTGAGAAAATGGAAACCGATGAAAACTTCCCTGTTGTCTCTGAACTGAAAAAAAAGCTGAATAGCGAGGCAACTTCAGCAGAAAACAACGTAGAACTATCTCAAGACCTCAAATCTCAGAATTCACAAGTTTCTAACAATGTCACAGAAAGCATGAAAAACCATAGAATGTTCGAGAAACGGGGGGAAGCCCTTCTCGAAGAATCTTCTCAGATACCGAGCTATTCTATGAACCTAGCAGAAAAGCTAGCCTGGTTAACGGGTGTCAATCCTTCTTTAAATTCCTCTGAAATACAAAACTTTAAAATAACTCTCAGTGACTTCAAACAGGCGCTTAAGCAAGTGCAGCCTTCGGCAAAACGAGAAGGCTTTGTCACTGTGCCAAATGTCACCTGGGAGGACATCGGGTCCCTCAAAAACATCAGAGAGGAGCTGAAACTCGCAATTTTAGCTCCCGTAAAACACCCAGAGTATCTCAAACTCCTAGGTCTAAGCGCTCCTTCAGGAGTTTTGCTCTGTGGGCCACCTGGATGTGGAAAAACTCTCCTAGCTAAAGCGGTGGCTAACGAAGCTGGTATCAATTTTATTTCCGTTAAAGGTCCTGAACTACTTAATATGTACGTGGGTGAAAGTGAGCGTGCTGTTCGGCAGTGTTTCCAGCGAGCCAAAAATTCGGCTCCTTGCGTTATTTTCTTTGACGAGTTTGACGCGCTGTGTCCAAAGAGATCTGACACCAACGATAGCTCTGCCAGTATGCGAGTTGTAAACCAGCTTCTGACGGAAATGGATGGCGTGGAAGAAAGATATGGAGTGTTCCTGATGGCGGCAACCAACAGACCTGACATCGTAGATCCAGCAGTCCTGCGTCCAGGCCGATTTGACAAGATACTCTTCGTGGGCTTGCCCAACCGATTTGATCGTATTGATATAATTCAGAAGGTCACGAAAGGTGGAACAAAGCCTCCTTTAGCAGAGGATATTGAAATAAACGAGCTGGCAGACTTGACAGATGGATTCAGTGGAGCCGACTTGGCTGGACTCGTGCGTCAAGCCGGCTTACTTGCGCTAAAAAGCTCATTATCTGCACCCTCAGAAAACTCCAAAAAGGTACAAGTGACCCGTCAAAATATTTTGGACGCTCTTAAATCTGTTAAGCCATCAGTGTCTACCCAAGAGCAGCTCCACTACAAAGACTTAGAAGATAAGTACGGGGTAAAATAATTTTGACCCTCCATAATTAGAAGGTCTCACCTGTAATTCGCCTCTCGTAAACTTAATCATTAACTTTAAATGTAAATAAAAAAGAATATTCTTTTTGAAGGTGCTTTTTGATCCTAATATAGTCAGTCAGTTTTTTGTTGTATTCAAACATGTTTATGAAAAACTACTTAGGATGAAATTAGTGGCGCATCATAACCAGGTGAGTATACAACAAATTTTTGTTTGCGCCTGCGTTAATGTAAGGTTATTGACATATGATAGAAATTCTCAGCAGTTCACTTTGATTCAAGTCCGGAGAAATAATACGTAAATTCAGTAAAATGTCTCACCAAACTATTGAGGACGATTTTGGAATTGCTCTTGAAGCAAATGACCAGTTTAAACCCCCGAAAGTGACCAACCTTGGGTCGGAAGATGTATTTGAAGACCAACTCAATAACCACTCCCATTCTACCAAATTAGAAGGATTCAACGATTTTGATTCGTTCGACAGTAAGAATTTTCAAAACTTAGAGCCGGCTATTGAATTCGAGGAAAGCTTAACAACTCTAAAGCCGACAAAAGATGTGGAGGGAGTCAAAGATAAAATTGAGGAGCTGCAACCTGACTACCTTAATCCTTATGAACCATACAAAATGAACCCAAAAGAGAAGTTTATTTCTACCGATGATCTCATTGGTCTCTCTGATGAGGAAACTAGAGAAGAAAGTGACAAGATATATAAGGACTGTGCTAAGGACTTCAAAGATCAGGATGAGTGTTTTCCAAAAAAGGAACCGGCGAAACCTGCGCCACATTCAAAAGACAATGAGCCTTCACACTTCCAGAATTTAGTCCAGCCAACAACTCAAACAGAAAATTTGAGTGTCGCCAAGGTCGTGTTGAAGAAGCAAAACGTCATCGAGGCTGAAAAGATTTTCAAAAAACTTGGGCTGGGTAAGCTATTTTGATGAAACTATGATCAATTTGATCTTTTCTAAAAAAAACCAAATGTTTTGAAAATAATATAATCCTAGTATAAGCCAACAATTACATAATTGGCAAAGGTAATAAAACCAGGTTGTTGCATCGTTAGGAACACTTATGGATGCAACACGCATGCGTTTAAAATCCGTACATAAGGAAAATCAATAAAATAGGCACACAGCTGAAAAATTTCATAACTTGGATTCGGGTCTGAAAATTCTGCTAACGCTTCGAGTTAATCAAAAAATAAAATATCTAACTAAGAGAACACTGAGCTAATTTACAAATGGTTGCGGAGAACGAAATATCACAGCTTCCATTGCTTTGTTGCATCTTCAATCCACGTAGGTGTTCCATTGAACAGTTTTTGAACGCTCAACTCAATTCTGAAACAAAAAGATAAATCCCTGTATGTTCCATTAATAATGATATACTGCATACTTTCTTGATAATAAAACAAGTTGCGGTAAAATTTTTAAAAATAGTTTTATGGTTAATTGTCGTTGAAGACCAAATTTAGTGAACAAAGCAAAACACATACATATTTTAAGAATTGTATGTACTGTAGTGAGATCTAAATGCAGCAAAAGTGCTATCGTTTTGTAGGGTCGATGAGAACTAAGCTGTATTTTTCATATGGAAAGACTAACAAACTTTTGATTTTTTTAGATACATGGTTCAAACCAGCATCACTTCATCCAAAGGGTAAGCATGAGCTTCTTCGAGTTAAAAAATATCATAGTCATAGAAAGGATTTCAGAGAAAAAGTGCGCACCTAATAACTAAAAAAATAAGTTATTTTAAAATAAGAACAAAATAATATACGAAATATTCTACTCATTTTTAATTCTGAATAATAATGCTGTACATTGGCTCAATGTCTCGAATGAACATCCAACAACAGAGAGAAGATGATTCTCAAACTATTTATTCTCATTTACTGTGATGGAAGAGTGCCATTTTACCAAAATAAAATTTTTATTTTAGTAGTGAATCTAATTTTCTACTGAAATAGGCTCCCTTAGTTTTTGTGACGCGTCAAATGCTGAAATTCGGATAACTTTTGTTAAACTTAGAAAAGAGTTGAAGGATTATCCTAAAAAGCTTCAAAATAATGGATCCTCTCATTGAACTGATCAGAGGCATTGAAATAAGCCAAATTAAATTCGATCGCGCAGGCAGTAAGTGCTAAATGAACAAAAAACAGTAGAGCGAAGGATTAATTGAAAGGATAATAATCCAGTCGAAAGAATTGAAAGTTTGGAGGGTTCAATTAATTTCAAAAAATCGTGCACATTCATATATTTTCGTCTGAAAATCTGCAAAATTTCTTGAAACCTTGCCAAGATGTGATCTTATAATAGTCGTGTTATGTGACAATGAGAAAACTCTTCGAAGAGAAAAACCTTTGAGAAAAATTTGAGGAGAGAATAGTACATAGTCACGCATTGGCCCCTGTATCTTCGAACAAACAAAAATATTCTGAAAGTTCTTAATGTTTTAAGTTCACAGATTTTTGATTAACCCTAGCTACTATTGTTTAATAGAATAACACACTTTCAATAAAACTTTCTATAACAGAAAAAGGCTGTGCTAATTCAATGATGCCTCCAAAACAACGATGTTTTTTCAAATCACCTAAAAGTAAAGCAGAAAAGGTCTATGCCCATACATTCCATGTATATTCCACACACCGTAGCTTCATTCATAAAAATGAATTAACGAATAAAAGACAACGTACTAGATTTGATTGTTGTTACAGCATGAATTACCATTTGATCTTGAAAAGCTAGTTAAAGTGGCCGCTACAGAAGCTGAGAAAGTAATAGTTCTTGTATTAAAAATTGTTTTAATTTAACTGAAATGGTCCGTACCAAGCGAGAAAAGAATTCTTTTAACGGAAAGTACAATGATAACGAAAGATTCATTGATGAAACTCCAGGTAAATTGATTTGGTGACACGTATTCAATTCCAAACAATTACATATATGGTTGTACGTTTCCCAAAATGTTGAATTTCTCTTGAATCGATCTAATCTGAAAGCTGAAGAGTCAAAGAAAGTACTGCAAAGTGAATAAAGAGACTTGGTAGTAGGTTTACAATCAGCTCTCGTGTTTCCATGGACGATGGACATGTACACGTATACAATATTGTCAATGTGGTTTACAGTTTTCGGAACATTCAATTATAATATGGCACTAACTCTTATTTCCCTTTCATTTCAGTTGAATCATTAATATATTGGCGAGATGTGAAAAAATCTGGTCTTGTTTTTGGGTCCGGATTGGCTTTCTTCCTCTCTCTTTCATACTGCTCATTAATAAGTGTTCTTGCATACACTTCCCTTCTCGCGTTGGCTGGTACGGTTGCGTTTAGGATTTATAAAAACATCTTGCAAGCAATACAGAAGACTTCCGATGGACACCCATTCAAGTTAGTCAATAAATGCAGTTTGCAGAAGAATCAGCTTACTAAAGTAATTTGAAATTTCAGGGAATACTTGGAGCTTGACGTCACTTTGTCTCAGGATCGTGTTGAAACCGTTACATCAGCTATAGTCCGGCATGTTAACGCAACACTTTTGGAACTGAGACGCCTATTTCTGGTAGAAGATTTGGTAGATTCAATAAAGTTCGGTATTCTGCTTTACTGTCTCACCTATGTTGGAGCAATCTTCAACGGCTTGACATTGATTACTCTAGGTAACGTTGAAGGTTATCAAATAAATGTGACACAAGTAATATCTACTCCATTACAGGTTTCATTGGACTTTTCGCATTGCCAAAAGTCTATGAGACTAACAAAGCTGTTATAGATTCGCAATTCGACTTGGTCCGTGGAAAAATCGCAGAAATTACCGATAAGTAAGCATATTTAATTCCAAAAGCCTTTCATAACTAAAGATATTTTTCAGGGTCAAGGCTGTAATACCTGTTGGAAAGCAGAACGAAAGTGACAAAGATAAATAAGTTTAATTGTCAAAACCAAGAATGCTTTTTAAATTTTACCGTACATAAATAATTTTCAAAATTTTTAGCTGAAGTAAATATTGTAAATTTGTCATGAATAGCAACAATCATTTATTAAAGATTAAGTAGTTCTGAAGGCTACTACAAAACACGAGAACATCTCCAAATTGTCCTGAACTATAGAGTAAATACTGGAAGAATTTTGTCTATTGAGTTTTGTAAACGTAAGTGAGGTAAGAGCATCATCAGAGAGTAAAGCTTATAAAGAAGTGTAATGCGATTCAGCTTTTCAATTTTTCCGATACACATCCGAAAGTTTAAAGCATGTTTTGAGGTAGTTAAGAATGCTCTTTAGAGCTATACTTCTGTAACCAGTTAATGTGCGCCTATTTAAATAAAACTTAATGTTTTAAACTAAATACTGTGTTATCAAGTTAATCTATCAACAACTGGAATAAATAAGTGCTGTATAGGCAGAAACTGTGATTTCGTAATCACAGATATTGGTGGTTGCCAAGGAAGTTGAAATTGTTGATTTTAGAAACATTGCGTAATATGCACATTTTGGTAAAAACGTCTGGTATTTTTTATTAATGCAAACTACTTAAAATCTGATAGTTTATCCAAGACTCATATAAAATGCCATTGAAGCAAGCATCCAAAAGTCGAAGTACCATGCGGGTAACTAGCACAATATTTTTATAAAGACCATGTAGCGTATCTACATTCATCAAAATTTTTTTACATGATTTAGGAATTTAAAAAAGTTGACGTACGTATCAAAATTAAGTACTTAGTTTTAAAATTGGAAGAGCTTCGAAGTGCGTCAAGTCAGGATAAATAAACTAACAATAGTTTTTCAGTTACTTCAAGTGCTTTCCCTAAGAAAATCCGGAGCAGGAAAGTTTAGGGTAAAGTCAATCTTTTATCAAATAATTCCAGACCACACAGCACTGATTGCGAGGCACATAGCTTGGAAGACAAAAATCAACTAATTTCGTTCACTTTCCTTCCTTCTGTTGTATAATACAAAGTTATTTCGAGATAGCTTTTTACTGCAAAGAAAACAATTTGTTGAAAACCACAGTGAAGGGAATTAAAGCAATTTGCTGTTTTCGTTCCTTTTGTTCATTTTATCCTCATTACCGAAACATGAAGACAAAAGTACAAAAGTTTTATCAATCATCAACGGTACTACTATGTATAAGGTTTCTACCTGCATATGACGGATACGTTTACCGGGTGAAACAGATATTAAATTTTAAACAACTACAAATAAAAACAGTTGCTACATTCTTGCTTCACATTGTATATATAATCGCTTTAACCACACAATGCTTTCATGATTACCTACCTACCTAGTTTCTTCAAAAGGACATTCGATGACACTTTGCAAAAGTAGCTTTCATTATTAAAATATTGACCTCGAAAGGATTTGTTTCTCAAAATTTTTTGAACAATTGTAAAGACTGCAGATTCATAAAATACTTTTTTAGCGAGGACAAACAGATAAATATAGCTTCCATGTGATTTCCTTTCCACCACGTAAAAGTGTTTGTAAAAAATTATTAAAAACTTTAGAAAAACGGGCTCAGTCTTACTTTGTGTGTTGTGATTTCATCAGCGTTTATATTAACAGAGTGAGATTAAGTTTTAAACAAAAAACTTTCTTATCGTCATAATGGCTAGTTTTTCAGCGTTGGTAGTAAAAGTCAACCAGGTAAAAGGTTCTTCCTGCACCTTGCTAAAAAAATAGCAAACTCCCATGAGAATACTGTTATGTAGATATAAATGAACAGAAAATGAGTTTGTTATAATGTTGCTGTATGATGTAATGTCTTGGTACCAAACAATCATGAGTCATGACAATTATTCATTGTACTTAATTATTTCTTTTGATAACTCGGCTTCACAGTAAGGTACAGCTTGTACCAACTTCTAAGGTTCATTAGAGCACGACGAAATACAATTTCAAATAATCCAATGCAGGGGCTTCTTACCCCTGCCTACTTAATTACAACAGTCAGTCTAACTCTGGTGGCACAAAGATAGTTTTCTTTAGCATAGTGTTTTACTTGTAAATATGTACATACTTTTAAAACAATAATCGAAGCACTGTATCAAATCGAAGCGCTACAAAAGAAAAAATGCCATCAGTCATATCTGTGCCCCCTTGCGCCCAACACCGCACAAATCTACATTCTCCAATTCATACTAACTTGAAAGAGTTTAATACTGGAATCACCAGAAAACTTCGTTGATCGCAATGTAAATAAGTACACAGCATTTCATCTGTTTTTGGATATTTTTACCTAGAAAACTATGTACCACACACGTTATTTTCAGCTTCGATCGCCATCACTTGCCAAAGGGAAGTTGTTGGACGAAGATGGAGATGGAGACTGGGGTAAGGGAAGGCTTATGAGACCCGATGATCAGCTCGATCTTACGGATGCCGAGCTGAGTGAAGAGATCCCAAAGCTCCTAACGACCGACAACACTAACGCCTTGAAGAACTTGGTCGTATATAGCTTCAAAGATGGCGCTTTTGTTTCCGTGCCCCCGCAAGACATGGTCGTGACTTTGTTTGAATTTGAAGGAACATCAATACACAAAGACACCCCCGAAGCCAAGGATCAGTTGGCAGTGGCTGGATTCGAAAGCCATGGAAAACCTGGTAAGGAACCTATGTACTTACAGATGTGTGATAGGAGTTATCACAAGATTTTTGTTTTGTTTTGTTAAGATGTTGAAGCAACGCTTGAGAAGCTGGAATATACTAGTCTGGACGAAATTGAGGAAGGCGACGAAGAAGCGGCAGATGGAGAAGGTGAACTTATTTTTAACTATTCAGGTACACATGTATCTACTTATCTTTATGAATATGTCCGGATCAGAGGAGGGCGAAGATGGAGAGGGTGCTGCAGAAGTGGCAGAGCAAGAAGAAGAGGCAGAAGCGGCTGTTCCGAAGAAAAAACTCACTAATCAGTTCAACTTTTGCGAGAGAGCCGCTCTGACTTATAGTAATCCATCCAGGGTGAACATTGTTTTAAATTAGTTGAATTTATTATGAAAAATGTTCTCTTAGGAACAAGAGACACAAACTGTTCCTCCGCCACGATCAACCTACGGGGCTAATGTGGTTCAGTGGGAGATTTACGACACTTACGTGGAGGACTACAGTCAGATGATGAAAAATAAGGAGAAAGAGAAAAAACCGACGTCGCATAAGAAAGAAGAGAGGAAGTTTCGAGACGACAAAGCCAGAGCAAAGGAGGAAGCAGACCGAAAAAGACTTCAGGCCTGTCAAATCTTGGAGAGAATGGTTAACCAAAACATTTACGACGAGATAGCCCAGGACTATCGCTATTGGGAGGACCCTTCTGATGAGTTTCGTGAAGAGGAAGGAACTCTTTTACCTCTGTGGAAATTTTCGTTTGAGAAGACCAAGAAGATGAGTGTCACTGATTTATGTTTCAACACTCTCTACTATGATCTTTTTGCTGTCTGCTTTGGATCGTGTTCGTATTAATATTTTTAAAACTTTTCAGTCCCTTTTTTATTAAACTTTTCTAGTGGACTTTATGAAGCAAGGTCAAGATGGAGTCGTTTGTCTTTTTACAATCAAGAATCCATCTTATCCAGATTACAGAAGTAAGAATTTCAGGACCTCGAATGCGTTTAAGATCCTTGAGTTTCAGTTACGACCGAAAGTGGAGCCATGTGCTGTGACATACATCCAAAGTATCCGTACTTGATCGCTATAGGTAAAATTTATCTTTCATTGCTATTTTAGTTAAATGAAGTCCCGGGTTTCAGGAATGTATGATGGAAATGTCTGCGTCTACAACCTCCAGATTGGGACAAAAGAGCCCATTTATATTTCTCACGGAGTAAATGGAAAGCACTCGGAATGTGTTTGGGAGGTAAACTTAAATAGAATTCATCAAAATGAGAAGATTCAAATTAAACCAATTCAAGATTAAATGGGGTCCTGATATGCAAGACGGCGAAATCAACTTCTACTCAGTCTCCGCTGACGGCCGTGTGTTCAACTGGGTCCTTATGCAAAACAAGCTCGCCATCACCACCATCATTACGCTTTATCTCAATAGTAGCTCAGTGGGTGGTCCTGATGGTACCAATATACGTTTGAAGGGGTGTGGGACTTGTATGGTTTTTCATCCCAACAACTCAGAGATATTCCAAGTAGGAACAGAGGAAGGACTTATTTTTAAGTGTAGCACGGCCTACAGTAGCAAGTACTTGATGACGTACAATGCCCATAACCTATCGGTCCATCGGATGGACTTCAACAAATTTAACTCGAATATCTTTGCTTCCTGCAGTGGTGACTGGCGTGTCAAGATTTGGGAGGATAAGAGACCTGATCCCTTGTTTATCTTCGACCTAGGAGCCAGCGTGGGGGACGTGAAATGGGCCCCAGATTCGAGTACCGTCTTTGCAGCTGTCACTACTGAGGGAAAAGTGTTCGTATTTGATCTAAATGTTAACAAGTACAAGGCGATTTGCATACAATCTGTTGTCTCCAAGAAAAAAAATAAGCTTACTCGTCTCGCCTTTAACCAAAAACTTCCATTCATAATCGTGGGAGATGATAAGTAGGTCAAAAAATTTATCTCTAATGTAATTCTCAACTAACACTGAATTATCATAGGGGAACGACTAGCACATTGAAACTTTCTCCCAACTTGAGGCTTAAGTGTAAACCTCCTAAAAAGCAGCTAGGGCTGGATCAGCATGCTTTACAAATCATGAAACTCGAACGTTTGCTCTCATTGGTCAGAGAGCTACCAGAAGGTAACATTCAAATTTGTTTCATTAACAACATACATACATATTTGGAATTTTTTAAAACTCCTTTTAGGAGAAACCGTAAAAGATGATGATGCCACGGTGGTTTCAAGCTAAATACTTATTCTATCAAAATTAAGAGATCTCATGATAAGTCAGAAAAACCTATTCAAAGATTTATGTAATCGTATATTTCATGTTCTAATAAGAAACAATTTTCGCTAAAATAAATCCATATCATCGCAATTTAATTCAAGAAAGTCTTCGTTAGGCTCACCATCCTTTCGAATCGAACTGTCTTCTATCACATTGGGCGCAGGTAAACACAAAGGCGCATTCAAAATTTTGCTGCACTCTAAATCTGGACTGCTTTCTCGATTACTGACTGGTGAAGGAGGTGGATTAGATAACGAGAGAGTATCATGGTTAGCCAAGCCTTCTTTTGCAACTGAAAGAACCAAATATCAACATGTATTACTAAGAGAGTTTTCTTTCTTTTACCATTTTTCAGGTTGAGGGATTCTTTCAATTCTTGCACTTTGCGAGATCGACGCAGCTCATTACGTTTCTTTTTATTAGATTCGTTAGGTTTCTTCACCTCCGTGAACATTTGTCGTTTGTCGTCCTCACTTATGTCCGAGCAATTCTTAAGCAAAAACAGAAAAACTCCTCCGGGCGTTCGTCTTCGTTGGCCGTTAATTGTCATCATGCCTCCTTCCTTTTCAATTTGTTGAGTCTGCGAAAATATTTTAATAGGCAATTCTTTGCCTATAATCTTTATGACTTGCAGCAGGAGGTCCTCCTTTTCCTCGACAAGTTTAGACGCAATATCTAGTGCTACTTCTTCCTCAGTGTTTTCTTGGGTCACCGTAAGATCCAGGATAAGCCTTGGTGTTGTGCGGATTTTACTATTCCGATCGTAGCTAGCCTTAGAATTAAATCTATACCCAATTCTCTCGTTCCTCTTAAATCTTTTTGACTCCTGGCAGAAAGCGTCTGAGTCGTCGGAATTCGACTGTCTACGCTTTCCCTGCTGAAAACCATCCATCCAGGATTTTTGGTCTTGGGTTTTGATGTTTTCCTACACAATACATATAGTAGAACAAACGTTATTGAATAAAACTTATGAACTATCTTAAGCAAAGCTAGATAGAGGCAGGAAATTGTATTTTGCATTACCCCAAAACTTGAATGTTGGTCGTTAAGTCGGTATTTTACATGATAGTCGTAAGATTCAACGTCTCTATCTCTAATAGCTCGCACCTCGCAACCTCTCATGTTTTCCATCAAAAGATCATCTTGAATTGATTGAGCCCAAATCTGAAATTTTCGTGATTGCCATGATCAAGTATACTGTGGTCGGGCATATTCCACTTACGTTGTATTTATCTGGTTTCGTGCCCCATACGGACCGTTTTGGCTTCAAAGCTTTCAATCGAAGCTCTTTTCGCTTCTTGTTAGGTTTTAACGCCTTAAAACTAACCTTTCCTTCATCGCTATCGACACTAGAATCGCTGGATAAAAAGTTTTCGTCACTGGATGAATCAACGGGAGCCTTGATTTCTACGCTTTTTGTGAAAACCTTGCTTAAATTGTCTGGTCGAGTCAACGGCGTGTAGTTATCCGACTTATCTGAAATCTAAGTAATGCCAAATTGGAGTAAACTTTCGTGTGAAAATAAAATGTAAAAAAATTGCAAATACGTAGCGCAGCAATACATACTTCGCCTTCTTCCAACTCCCCAGTGTCACACGTTATTATATCCATTGCAAGTGTATTCAGCAATCTCAATACTCGCGGTAGATAGCTTCAAGCCCAAAGCTTGCTTACTTTTTCAAATATTTTTACGATTTTAAACGCGAAAAATTTAGTAAAAGTTTACTTTGACGTTTGCTTCATATACAGAGGGATTATGGAATGAGCGATATACTCTAACGATTTTCTCGATAACTTTTGAATTCCAATGATATACCATATAGCTATTTTGTTAAATCATTTTTAATGATCGAATGTCGATATTGTGCATCATACCTACTATATAAGTAAAGAATTACTTCACGCGTATTCCATTGAAATAGCCATATTTTACTAAACGACAGAATTTAATCAAGCAAACGTACCTCTAAGAAAAAAAATGGTAAATATAAAAAGGACACAAACTAAGAAGGAAAATAATTGTTAATAGTGCAAAAAATCTTTGTTATGGTGTTTTTAAATTTGGCTTGGTTGAAAACAGAAAAAACAGACATCAGGAGTTACCGTATGCTAGGCATATTCTTTAAAGTCGTGAGGTCGCTTATACATTTAATTTACATTACATATCCCGATTCTCGAAATGACCAAATTTTGAAACTGATGGATGATGAATGCGGGATTTCCGGAACGTACATCACCTGCTGATTTTTTAAACTAATTTCAGGTAGACAACAATATTTGCGATATTGATGGCCAAGTGAAAGAAGAATTGAGAAGCTTCAGATCACGAAAAACTGCCGAAAATGTAGCGCTTATACTAAAGATTGACAGAGAGAAAAAGTGTGTGATAGTAGACGAGCTTTTGGAGGAAGTCACAGTAAGAACATGTATATAAAAAGTCTTTTTTATCAATTAAAATGATTTCATTTAAGCTTGAATCTCTTACTGAGCAACTACCATCCCACCAACCGAGATACATAATTTATGGGTGCAAAATTGTAATAAGATATTTAAAATTCATTACTTAAAAGCTTTTATCATCAGTTTTTCTTTTACAGATCCATGATGATAATAGATGCTCATTTCCTATCATATTTATATTCTTTACCCCAAGAGACAGTCAGATTGATTTGCAGGTCATGTATGCGGGTATGAAAATGGCCATTCAGAAGGAAGCAGACATTCCAAGAGTGTATGAAGTAAGAGACCTCGATGATTTGACTGAGGACTGGCTAAAGGAAAAACTTAAATAATCTTTGCAATTGAATCTATTGTTTATACGTTTTAACAGAATAAGCAGAAACATTTCAGTGTACTTTTCACTTTTGTAATGATAACTTAATAAGTTATTGCCAAAGAATAATTTTTTAAAGTCGAAACCTTGTTTTTATTATGCATCTTTTCCTAATACGCTATCTCAGCTAGAGGCTCCAGTTGTCTGAAAAGCCTTTGTCTGAGAGAAAGAATGTGTCCAATATTTAACCTCTCGTTTCCGAAAAAAGTTGCCACTAAAGTTGGGTACCTGAGCTGAACTAAATTGTGTTCCTTGTACATGCTGATAATAGCTTTGTTTTTCCCTAGTTGCAATCTGCGCAGTAAATATTGGTGGAAAAAATATGTAAATGAGTGCTTAAAGTCAAGGCAGCATTTCTTACTTCCCGGCCTGGTCACTACACTGTATAAATAAAGGCAGAAGTTGAGTTGGTTTCTTAAAGATGCTATTCGGGACGTCACTGCGCGAGACTTTTACCAATTCAACACCATCGCGATCCGTCACCAGGATACATTCTAGGCCTGAAACTTGATTTAGAGTTTCTTGCAATATTCTTTTTATTTCTTCTGTCATTTCAGTAACCACGATCTTATTTCAGCCTGAACTATTAGAGGTTAAAGAAAGATTTGACAACAATTCAAAATCTCGAATCCCGATAGTTTTATTCCGGTTCCAATATTAAAAAACCCCTTTATTGTGGTTAAGAAAAACTGAAGATTTGGAAGCGCTTCTGATGCCCTTTTCTATGGGCTTCACGGACTGTTTAAACAACTTTTTGCAAAACCGTTATGGAAAGTGGGTGGAGTTCGAGTGTTGCTTATCAATTATCACATTTATTAAGATTTTTAAAAATTCATCTTAAGCTTTCTAATTTGATTATTCCCTCCTTCGCTAGGTAAAGCGATCACAATAGTTCTTTTTTTCAAAACATAAGAATTATCAATTTATTTATAAAAACATTTTTAAAGCTTAGTCGGGGACGAACGCATTTGAGTGCATTTTCAATTCGCTTTGTTGCAAAAGTTGGGTCGAAGTGAAAATATTTTGTCCCAAATTTCGTCTCTGAACCCCTGACTTTGATCCCACAGGTCGTAGAGCCTTAACGTAGAAGGATATTTTGCCAAATTTAATGTTATCCAACTTTTGCCCAAGTTTTAGCTAAATTGGAGATGACAAATTTTCGCACCACACCCTTAGGTCATACAGACTTACTGTAGAACTGTTTTTTGCTGGATTTACCACCATCTAACAGTTGCTAAAGTTTAAGCTCAATCGGTTGAATTTAAAATTTTGCCCTTCTGTTCACCAAGCTTTGGGTCACCAAGTCTTGGGTGGCCACTTATTGGCCCCCAGAGTCCGTTATTTTACATTTTGGAGACCATGATCCCAAACAAAAGTTGCTTATTTTGTCATTTTACATGACCATTCTGAATTTCAGCTCAATCGGAGCAACTAAATTTTTCCCCCCTTCGGAGGCCTCTCACCCCACCCCCTTAAGTGATAGGGACAAACATGTGTTCAATGATTTGCTAGATTTTACATGATGAATAACATATTCAAAATTCAGCTCAATCGAACAAAGTATATGGAGCTTTCATACAACGGGAAAACCCCTTTAATTACCCCCCAGGCAGTTTTCCGAAAAAACCAAAGTGGTTCCACCACCCTCCAGACCATACCTGACAACATGCTAAAAACCGCAAGTCTCTAGTTCTTGTAGGTTCTGAGCCCTTGCGACTCGGACGGACGGACGGACAGACGGACAGACATATCAGACACATAAGTGCATTTTTAGTACATTTTTTATTCATAAAAAAATGAGCTATTGCTAGCGGCACTGTCCGTCCGTCCGTCCGACTGTTCTCAAAAACGATTTGGAGATTTTGACCAAATATGGTATAAAATCGTTTATTTTTGGGACACCTTTTTTTAACCCAATTTTTTGGGTGCCTCAAAAAAACTTTGGAAAAATTCAAAAAAAATTTTTTTTTTCGTGTGTTTTTCTGAACCGCCTTGACGATGAATTTGGTTACCAAACAACACACGCAAAAAAAAAATTTTTTGCTTAAGTTTCAAGGTGGAGCCTCGCTTGGGAGTTTCCCAAAAGCATCTAGTCATCCCTAGCTTTTATTCCCCGGCTCACCTTTAGTTTACCACTTCATAAAACGGCTCAACGATTTCATCCTCGGGCTCACCTTTGACTCACCAAATTTATTCCCCAGCTCACCAATTTCATTCCGCGGCTCACCAATTTCATTCCACGGTTCACCTTTGGCTCACCACGTGGGCAAATTTAGGCCACTTGCACGTCCTTCTCCTTCAACAGCCTACATCGAACTGATGTTTTTCTTGCGCTCCCTTGTATGGGCTAGTGCTTCTCTTTCAATTCTCTTGAAGCATTATTTCGATCGAAATAAAATTTTCTCGATCTTATTTCTCTCAAATACCGAATCAAATGCTCGAGAGTATTTTATTTCTATCGAAATTATACTTCAAGAAAATCGAGAGAAAAATTATCACCTCAAAGAGCGGCATACCAATTTTAGTCCCCGGCTCATCTTAGGCTCACCTATTTGATTCCCCGGCTCATCTATTTTATTCCCGGCTCACCAATTTTATTCCCGGTCTCACCTTTGGTTCACCAATTGAATTCCACGGCTCACCTTTGGCTCATCTATTTTATTTCCGGCTCACCTTTGGCTCACCAATTTTTTTCCCCGGCTCACAAATTTTAGTTTCTGGCTCACCCTTGGCTCACCAATTTTATGCCATGGCTCACCAATTTTATTTTTCGGCTCACCAAAGAGAGTATGTTTGATTTCCCTTTATACGGGTGCTCACTGCTCGTCACTGTCCGTTTGTAGTCTGTCTCTCTGTGTTTTTGTGAAAAGATCCTTTGAACAACTGGGTTTTTTCCGTTTCCTCCCTCGCTTCCTTGAGCGATAGAGGAAACTTTTCTCAGACTACATGTTACAAGTACAGAGCTGTATTTAATTGACTAAATAAATAAACAGCTAAATTTTTAAAATCACGTTACAAAATTAATAGTTTTTTCAACCCGAATATCCAGAGCCGAACTTAGATCCCAAGGTCCATATAGGAACAATAAAGGTTTAGGGCCCTCCCCTTAATAAGTTGTTGTATGGAATTGCAAAATATTATGACGCTTCCAAGGCTCATGACCAAGGCCAGTGGACCTGGCCTACCGAGAAACTGTTGTGATGTCACTATATTGTTCGATTTATTGAAAATGTCTTGACCACTGGGAAACAGTTACCACCATGTTCTTTTGTGTTTTGAAAGAAATTTTTCCCAGAATACAAAGGAGCTGTTTTAAATTGACATGAATAAATAAAATGAAAATAAAATGGAAAATTTAAACAATATTTCGAAGAAATGTTGTGAACATGTGTGGTTTAAACTTACCTTAGCTACCGAAAATTTCAAAATATTTTATTAGAATGCCAAACATATTTTCTGCAATGCCTAATTTTTTGCAATGGTCAAAAAACCAAAAATCAGATCTTCAGCTACTTCCTGGGTTTCACTTGGCTCTTGAGTCTAGATAAATGGATTACTGAGAGTCAAAGGTCACGCAGTTTCCGAAGATCCTATTGTGACCCATCTTGACAGAGTAGATCAAGATTTCCTCGGTAGATCTCCCCCCCCCCCACCACTGAATACTACCGTACACGCCCATAGCAGTCGCATTCTTGGCTTGCACTTAGAACACGTGAACACGTTCGTGAGTAGAGTAGTTTTGGTGTTTAGTAAATCAAATAGTGAAAAGTCGAGTTTCGGATGTACGACGATAACACTACTTCTGCCCCCTTCACTTGGTTCTTTTTTGTATTAACATATTTGACCCATACACAAATTTAACACAAACAAATTGTATTCGTTTTTAGTGCATTTTCAGCATTTTGCAAAAAATGCACTATTGTGGCCGCTTTGCCGTCTGTCTGTCTCTCTGAAATTTTATAACTCAAGAACCAGAAGAGCTAGAGAGCTGGGGTTTTTTGCATCGTGTAGGGCCTGGTCTCTAGGGGTGCAAACTAATAATTTTATACCCCTACCCTCTCTTGGGGGGAATGAGGGGTGTTTTACTTTTGTATGAAAACTCCTTATATTACATCCGATTGAGCTGAAATTTTAGTATGTTGTAGTCTGTGTCAAATCTAGCAAATCATGGTCACACATGTATCCCCTATTATGTACAGGGATGGAGCTAGGGGCCCTCAAAGTTTTGTCTCTCGAAATCTTTGAAAATGCACTCTTAACGCGATATGATACCCCTGAATCGTCAGTTTTTGAGGTTTTGAGTTGGGGTTTTAGCCCCGTAGCTCCCAAAAAAGGGCTTCGATCTCAAAATGGTTTTCAGAGAGTCCCCTTTACTTTTTGAAACGCTTCAGATGATGCTCAAATTTCGACCCCGGAAGCTCCTGGTGAGGAACTAGAGGGCTTTTTCGGCCGATTTTGGGGGGTCCAGGCATAGGAAAAATTTTTCAAAAAAATTTTTTTTTGAATATTTCAAATTTGAGGCCAAATGCATCCAAAAAGAGGCTCTAGCCAAGAAAATCTGATTTTCCAAAACAAAATTTTTCACCGAATTTTTCCTATGCCTGGATCCCCCCAAAATTGGCCTTAAAAGCCCTCTAGCTCCTTACCAGAAACTTCCAGGTCAAAACAAAGTTCAGCATCAGATACATCTTAAAGAGTTCTAGCTACGGCCAGAACATTATTTTGCCCTCCAAGCTACTCCGGAGGAGCTATAGGGATTTTAGCGAAATTTCGTTGTATTGTAGGTCACATTGTAATCTCCGATTTTGCTTTGTATATTTTTTGAAGTTTTTATTTAAAATTTGACCTTTTGTTGTTAAGTAAAAAATATATTAAAGTTATTTTAAACTAAACTTTTAAATTTAAGTAATAATTTAAAATTAAATCAAAATGACCGATTTTAAGGGGTTCTGAAAATGCACTAAAAATGGAAATAGGGGGAGGGAAGATTTTCATGGTAATTATTCAAAAGCCAATTAAATTTTCAGCGACCCATCGGTGGTCAATGGGTTAATCCCCGAGTCAATACTGTCGATACAGAAATAATAATTGAATCGACCTCTTTAATTTAGTTCGGATTCGAGGCAAGCCCGATATTAAAAGTTTTTGGATTCCTTGGCTAATGCTGTACAAAAATAAGGAAAATTTTTTAGTGGCTGAAGCAAAACAAACAAATTTTATTGCAAAAATGGATCGAGGCAACGAAAGCTTTCTTTGTGGGCCACAATAGGTTCTAAGGTACCTCCGTGACCATTTGCCTCTCCCTCAAATCTTTTTTTCTTGCAAAAATTGATTAATAAGTTGTTTTCAAAAAAGAAATTTTTTATTTATTTATATTGGAGCAGGTGTTTTCAACTTGAGTACTCACGGCTTTTTGGGCTTAATGTTAGATATTGTAACAACGAATTTTTTGATTGACCTGCTCTATGATTGGAGTAGCAATCATTAAATATCCATGCTCTAGTGAGATCTCAAGAAAGCCATGCTCACTTCCAGTTTTATAAGTTAAAACTCTAAATACTTCATAGAAAAATATTATTAGCTTCAACTGCAAGAGTTCCTACATACAAAATGATTAACCTTTATGTTTCTTTAGGATCTTTAAACAATTATAGAACTAACAATTGCTTCTATGTACACATTGCCGGAGTAGAAGATATTAATAAAAAGCAAAATCAATACTCAAATAGCTTCTTAGTCTCTATCTCATTATGCAAGCGGCAGGTTTTTCTTGCAGATAAAGCTCTACGGCACACAGACGGCCAGGCACAAAGAGGCACACAAGCGACGGAGCTTTAGAAAAGGTAAAATGTGTGAGGAATATTTTCGTTCTGCATGTGGTCTCTGATAAACTAAAATAAGGGGTGCGGCATCAGTGGACCAATGACATGTTCAAAAATTCAAGAAGTTGCGCAGAAGCATAGCCCCCATACACGAATGTTTACACAAAACAAACGGCAAAATTACCGTGATAAATGAATGAATGTAATGCTACAGTCGAAATGAAATAAAATCACCTATATTTTCATTGCGATATATGTATTTTGATCTGTGTGTTGTACATATTCGATGTCTGAATACGATTTGCTGATTCGTTCTTAATATTTTTTAAGTTATTTATTACGTGTGTGACTGCTGTGGATATTATGGAACACAGGAATAGAAAGCGTCAGTACAGACTGCAGTCGTCGTAGCGTGGTGCTAGAAATTGTACTTCAACAGTGAGAGTGATATTTATATAAAAATAAATTTTATTCGTTTAGCTACGGTTTGTTCTATCAAATGTGCAGCAGCATTTCTTGTTTTATCATTTAAGGCGGTCTGTTTTGTACTTAACTTCGTTCAATTCAAGTTTTCCGTATCACAATAACCACTGGAAAATATGAAACCTTACAAATAAATGTTAAAACTGTGTCCAAAAATATAAAAAGTGACCCTACATCAACAATACAATTAAATAATAAAAAACAGAAAGATAAATTACTGGATTTCAATCAAATGAAGAGTGCAAAAAAATTTCAGCTATGTGTGTTTGTTAACATTTCTAAGTGAGATAAGTAGTTGTGAAATGAGTATGGACTCAGCTATGGACTCCTTGTCAACAGGAAGTGATCATAGTGTAGCTTCTTCAAACGGTTCGAGTAATTGTAACCAAAGTGGTTCACCTGATGACCATCGGGACGATCGGAGTGGCCGTAATTTATCTATGAACAAACGAAGCCCTTCTCCAGCTAGCAGCCCTATTCAGCGCCATAATTCTTCGAACAGCCCAAACGCAGCAAGAAGCCCTCACATAATGCCACTGAATCATCCTCTATCCCCACCACAAGTATCAACTCCTAGCAATTTGGTCGGGATGCCTCCTCGGATTGTTCAATCACTGTCGCATTTACCTCCTCATGGTCTTGGTCTTTTAAATTCATTGCAAATGATGCATCACGCTAGTCCCCTAGACTTGATGGCTGCAGCTCATCACCACGTTCCTCCGCGGTCCTACAACAGCCCACCTCCTATTTCAAGCTCAGATCCGACAGCAAATGAGTGCAAGCTTGTAGATTACAGAGGTCAAAAAGTGGCTGCATTCATGATTCAGGGAGACACAATGCTCTGTCTACCGCAAGCATTTGAATTATTTTTAAAGCATTTAGTTGGGGGTTTGCACACTGTCTACACAAAGTTGAAGCGATTAGATATCGTCCCACTGGTTTGTAATGTGGAGCAGGTGCGCATTTTGAGAGGTTTGGGAGCAATTCAGCCGGGAGTTAATCGGTGCAAGCTCTTATCTTGCAAAGATTTTGATGTGTTGTATCGCGATTGTACCACAGCCAGGTATGTTCATGGTTTCTTCTACATGTTTTTGAATCATTCGTAGTTTAGAACTTTTATGTCCTCCAACCTGCTTGATATATTCGTGAAAATTGCCGTGTATCTAATAGTTCTATAATGTTTAGGTCAATATTTATTAAATTTAAAGAGTAATCGCCGTAAATCTTGCAAAAGGCTGAATCTCGAAGTTTTAGATTTACTATTATGATGTCTTTTAACGTTGTATAAGGTGATCACAATCTTTCCGTCGGTGTTGAAATTTTTCTGCACTGCCAGCAAATGATAATTATTGATAAAATCTTTCTATTTTCCTTCAAATACAAGTTGATTCGCATAATTTTATGAGGGATTTCATGAAAATTACTTATTTTAGGACTTATTTTGCTCACTTTTCTGTTTTCCTCGAAAATTGGTTAAATTTGCTCTCCAGGTTCAAGCTTGCACAAAAAGTATATATTATTGGATACCCAAACCGTTCGAAAAACCAAAACTTAAAAATAATAATAAAATTAAATGGGCAACAAGAATTTGCTATTTGCGTTATCCAATCACGACGATAGAGATCTAGAGATGAAAAAGCCATACAAGTATAATATATTTCTTAATGTATGAGTATTATAAATCTGAAAAAAGTTCGGAATTACAAATGCAATGAATTCACAATCTTTAAAAAGGAATTGGAATATGTAAAATCACAATGACAAGAGAAACAAGATGAAAACTGGCTCTTACTTTATCAAAATTCAAGCTAAAGTTCTTAAATAGCAAAAGCGCCTTAGCTTTTTTCAAAAACTTTGTTTAAAAGTACATTTAAAAATGATTTTTGCTCAGCTGGTACTGCTTTTTGTTCGATATTCCTTATTCTCGAGTTTTGATGGTTTGTTCATTTACAAAATTCACAGTGTATAAAGGAGTGCAGCATTTTTAGCAGAGAATGCAATAGATCTGGGGTGGGGCAGAGGGTCACGCAGGTTCCGAAGATCCCGAAGAAAGAGAATGCAATCTTTAATGTAATATGCACTCTCTCAGCACATTTTGAATAGTAAAAAGTTATGTGCTCGTCAATTCTCGCGGAAAAATTGCACCGGGTATGTTTTTACAATTGTTTATAAAGTCTTCTAGTTTTTGGAGGACTTAACTTACAATAGCCAAAGTAGGCTTAATCTATCAGTTGCGTTAGTAAGTACCAGAAAAACATTGGGTTTAGATTTTTTATAACTCGTTTTACTAGAGAAAAGTCGAGAAATAGTAAGCGTTACCCACGCACCTTTTTGTCATTTTTGTGCGTAAGTAACGCTTACTCTTTCTCAACTTTTCTTCAGTAAGACGAGTTATAAAAAAATCCGACTCAATGGTTTTGTTGTACTTCTCTATGCAACTGATAGATTAAGCTCACTTTGGCCATTATAAATTAAGTCCTCCAAAAATTAAAAGACTTCATAAAAAATATCCGGTGCAAATTTTCCGCGAGAATGGACGAATCCACTCATAGAAGTTTTTAAAAGTTCTTTAGAAATAAAGGTCATGCAATAATTTCAAAACCTACGTTTTAAACTGAATTTGTAATTTCTGATCTAAAAGACAGTGTGCATACATATGTTCATACAATATGATATGTAGCCGCCCACATTTTGCAAACAACAATTTTCCGACGGCAAATCGGTAAAAAGCTAGATACCTACATAACTTTAAGAAAGTATACTTCTTAGAAGCACACAAATGAAAAACGAGCCAAATTGTAATGCCCGAACTCTTAATTTTCAATCTTAGGAGTGAACTGTGAAGTAAATTGCATTTACAATTATTCTACAAGTAAGATAACGTGATAAATAAGTAGTTATGTTATGGTGGTGAAGGTATCCAACTAAAAATTTAAGAAATCCATACTTTTTAATGTTGCATACTTAAATATTTACTTATCATAATTATATTTTTTATGTAAATATAAGAGTAGAATACCAGCACAATAAATTAATTTACAAGGAAGAAAGGAGTAGGAATTTGCTGAGTTGATACTTGAGAGCCGTTCTAACATTATTGTGATATCATTTTTTTATGAAATGGTGGTATTGTAAACTATAAAAGTTGATGGACGAGGTCTACTTATCAGCTATTTGCTGCAAGGTCAAACTAAAAATAAAAGACTTGGAAGATGTTTACAGTATTTGGAAATTAGAGTGAAATCGAAATTGGGAGGTTGAATGTTTCATTACTTTTCACGTTCTCTGGACGGTCTACTTCTATTCCTAATGAAGATCTTGTATTTTTCGCTGCTGCATTGCAATTTTAAATGAGCGACAAACATGGGGAAAGGTTCTGAAACGACACTTTAGGTGATGAGCTCAGTAATGTTTCCACTAAGATAAAAGATTGCTTTATGAATAAATAATAATGAGCAATTCACAAAGGAGTCAAGTTTCACACCCCTTAAACAAACACAAAATTTTTTAATTTTCGTCATCAAAACTTCAGTAAAATGTGATACTGGGAATGAATAATTTACTTTTTAATTTTCACAGCCACTAACTAAAAGTGAAGTATTTACTAAGAGACGTGTTCCTATCTGAAAGTAGCTCTGAGAATCTTTTAGATGTTCTTGCCAAAAGGGCTACTTCTAACAGCTTATTATCAATATCAATTCTTATCTCTCAACGTTTGCCTATCCAAATGAATATTTAGTCATATCTCCATGCATAAAAAAACATGATTAAAGCTTAGGCGGGAACGGACGCATTTGAGTGTATTTTCAATTCGCTTTTTTACAAAAGTTGGGTCGAAGTGAAAATATTTTGTCCCAAATTCCGTCACTGCAGAAACTTATTGGACCCCTGACTTCAATCTCACAGGTCAAATAGCCATACTGTAGAAGAATATTTTGCTAAATTTGTCAAATGTTTGTAAATTTGGAAATGTCATCTAACATTTGCCCAAGTTTCAGCTCAATTGAAGTTAAAAACTTTTCACCTCATACTAACTTTGGGAGCCTTCAGCTCCACACCCTTAGGTTATAGAGATTTACTGTGGAACTGTTTTTTGCTGGATTTACTACAACCTAACAGTTGCCAAAGTTTAAGCTCAATACGATACATTTGAAATTTTGCCCCTCTGTTCGCCAGGGGAAGTCTTGGGTTGCCACTGATTGACCCCTCAACTCCGTAAATTTATATTATTGAGACCATGACCCTAAACAAAAAATTCTTTCATTTGTCATTTTACATAACCATTCTGAATTTCGGCTAAATCGGGACAACTAAAATTTTTACCCCTTTGGGGTCCTCTCACCCCACCCACTTAGGTGATAGGGGCAAATATGAGTTCAATGATTCGCTAGATTTGACATGGTGTATAACATATCTAAAATTCAGCTCAATCGGATCAAGTATATGGAACTTTCATACAACGGGACAAACCCCTTAATTACCCCCCAGGCAGTTTTCTGGAAAAACCAAAGTGTTTCTCCAACCCTCCAGACCATACATGACAATATGCAAAAAGCGCAAGTCTCTAGCTCTTGTAGTTTTGGAGCCATTCGGACGGATGGACGGACGAACGGACAGACAGACATATCGGACACATAAGTGCCTTTTTAGTACATTTGAAAATGAACTAAAAATGCAACGCTTTAATACGGATAAATGATTTTGGCGTTTAAACTGAGCTTCACAAAAAAATTTCTTGCCGTTAAAATAAGCATACTATTGGCATTTCTTTCTGCCCAAAATACTCTTCGAGTTTGCAATCCCTCGAAAGCTACAACCTGAACTTTTTAAAAGGTTTTTAAATATTTTTCTGTCTGCATAATTTTTATGCGAGAGTTTTATGTCATTTTGGCATGTTTTTTAAAAAATTTTTTGTAGGAATGTGTAACTTCTGTAATTCTGGATAGTGATTGAATATGTATTTGTATAGTTTGCTGTATGCGTGAGTACATCTAATGAGAGCCACGTTCAAATGCTTAGGTACAACCATTGTACCATATCGATGAGTACAAAAAATGCGTCTAGTGTAACGCATGCTGACCCGACTTAACACAGTAGCACATTAAAGCTAGGCTCGAGTGGGCTAGGAAACAAATGTGGTGGTCAACTAAATCCACCACCATCAAAATAACCCCCGATCCACATAAGTTGAATATTTTTTCGAAAGTAAAAACGACACTCGTCGTTTTCTAGCCCACTTGAGCCTAGTTTCTATGTTCTGCGGCGTTAGTCTGGTTTTCTGCCTTTAAAGGTTTACAATGGCCAGAACAGTTTAGAATATTTCAAGCAACTATTTTCTTCACGGGTAGATTCAATTTTTCAATCATTTACGCGATATGAAGCTTTTCTCTAGACCCAAGGTTCAAGGAGGCGCCTTTTTACTCCTTGCTGATTTTGATTCATACCCAAGAACATTAAGCTATGGGAAAATCCTGCAAGAAAAACTGACTTAAACTCTTTTGGAGACTATCATGAGAAATTATAAAGATAGAAAGATTTTTAAAAACGTACACAGGCTTTATGTCAGAATTTGCAACCAAAAGAAAAAATCAAATTACAAAATCAATGGGTTTTTTTATTGAAGGAAACCAATTGTCCAATGTATTTAAGAATTGAATATGATGAATTCCAATTAGGTTTTCTAAAAATAAAACTCGGAAAAATGCACTTCTTATACTTGATCTTTGATTTTATATTTTGATTTGATTTGATTTGATTAAGTTTGATTTTCTTTAATTTAATTTTCACTTCTGAATTTTACTATCCAACTTCGGTATTATAGGTGAATAATTTAAATTTGCTTCCCATACAAATTTCAGAGGTTCCTCTCCCCGCCCTCTCAGTTGATAGGGGCATATTATGGGTATGGTTTTTGCTCAAATAAATGCCCTCTAAAAGTTACCAAAGTTTCAGCTCAATTGGAGCAACTAAATTTTTCACCGATACAAACTTCGAGGGCCCCTCACTCGCCCCTCTTAAGTGATAAGGAAATACAGATGATCGATGATTTGAAACACCAAAGTGTTTTTACTACTCTCCTTTTTCGCGCGCTCCTATTCAAAATTGAATGTAATAATAATAATAATAATAATAATAATAATACTCTCCAAACCATACATGACATTATGCAAAAAAACCACAAGTCTCTAGCTCTTATAGTTTCGGAGACTTTGGGACTCAGACAGACCGACGAACGGACATACGGACAACATATCGGACACATAAGGTTTTTTTCAAAATTGATGAAAAATGACAAGTTAAGAGCACTTTTCATACGTTTGCTTTTTTGAAATTCAAAAAAAACAAGCTCGTTTTCGAATTCGCTATTTTGGCTTCCGAGGGGCTTAAATAGGTTCCAAATCCTTCATTTGGGCCCCAAAAGAGAGAACCAGCATTTTACCGCATCAAAATCGGTCCAGAAATAGCATTTCTGGCCAATTTTAGTTTTGACAGATCGTGCCTCTGAGTTTTGCGAAAATGGTTTTTGGGGAAAAAAAATTTTTACGCCGCCCAGGGGTCGAAAATCGAATAAAAAGCCAAAATCGTCTCTTTGAAATTTAATTGGCTATCCGTATGAAAAAAAACCAGCCCATGAAAGTCCCTCTGGAAGGCCCTGATACAATTTTAGTGGAGCAAGGTCGGGTATCGATGAAACTCGACCTCGCGGGGAAAAAAATAAAACTTTCCTTAAAAGTTGAAAATTGGAAAAAAAAAAAGTATAAGGCTCGCTTAGAAATTTTAAGGGCTTTCCGAAATGGTGCAATTTGTGGTGTAAAAAGTCCAATTGGAAGCCCTGATAAGATTTTAGTGTGGCAAAGTCGGTTTTCATTGAAAATTGACCTGGCGGGATAAAAATTCAGAACTCACCTTAAAGGTCAAAAATCGAAAAAAAAGCCATAAGCGTCTCTTTGAAATTTCAAGAGCTATCCAAAATGGTGCTTTTTGTTACTCAGAAAGGCCAATTGGAAGCCCTGATACAATTTTAGCGGAGCAAGGTCGGGTTTCAGTGAGACACGACCTCGCGGGAAAAAAATTCACCCCCCCTTAAAGGTCAAAAATCGAAAAAAAGGCTATGAGAGCCTCTTTGAAATTTCAAGAGCTATCCGAAATGGTGCTTTTTGTCACTCAAGAAGCCCAATTGGAAGCCCTGATACAAATTTAATGGAGCAAGGTCGGGTGTCACTGAAACTGGACCTTGTGGAAGATGAGTCCAGAACTTCCCCTAAGGGTCAAAAATCGAAAAAAGGACTCTGGTAGTCTCGATGAAATTTCAAGAGCTATCCGAAATGGTGCTTTTGTTCACTCAAATTCGATGTAACTTTTTTAGTGAATTTTTTTTAATTTCGAAAACGCAAAGGTATGAAAATTTACTTCGTGATTCACATTTTGAAAAAATTAAATCAAATCAAATTAATGGATTAATATAATGCATTTTAAAAATGATGAGAAGTGCTGATATTAAACGTGTTTTGTTAATGTTTTTTAACCTGCCACGACATCAGCCCTTCTCAACATTTTGAAAATATACCGATTTTGTTTGATTTCATTTTTTATTTATTTATGTTTTGGCACACTTGATAAATGCAGATAAGAAGTTTAACACCCAGCTTTTCTCACGTTGATTGTTTGATTAGATAAAATTCATAGGTGTATGTGTATTATATTAAACAGGATATAATGGTGTTACTTTGGAACCTCTAAAAGTTTCATTGATATTTTAATTTACATGGATTAATTTCTTTTTTTAAATAGGTGGTTAGATTAGAAACAATAAATTAGCAGCCTAACTGAATAGATGGGAAGCATTACTCGAACAAAGTTATAAAATGTGTGTTTGTTTTGTTCATACTCGAAATGACACTTGTAAGCAAGGAATATACATTAAAGCGTTAGGGGATAAAGAACATGTGGGGTATTTGCTCATAGACTAGCTCTAGAATTCATTTGTATCAATGACGACTTTATCAATCGTCACGGCACAGACAGAAGTGCCATGCCCATTTGGCTGTGGCTTAAAAACAGCTTGTGGTTACCGACTGGTGGATAAACGAAGAATTTTTATTTGGACAGAAAAGTCCAAACTCAAATTTAATAAATGTAAATATAGAAAATTATGTAAAAGATTTTTGGTCATAAAAACAAACATGATTTTGCATGAAAAGGCTGCAACTCAAAAATAATAGCAATTAATAATTCTTTGCCACAAAGTACAATGAAACAATTGTTACTCGATTGTACGCAAGTCGGGAGTGTAACTAGAACTAAGTCTAGAAACTAATAATTTGCATACATAAGCAAGGAAATGTTTCCTTCCGCTTCACATGTTACCAAAGAGGGAACAGCGAAGTGGGAACAGTCTATTTATGTTTAAGAAATTTTCTCTCGGGTACTCATGAAGCAAAAAATCACATAAACTTACATACATTAGTGCGAAGTAAGTATATAGTAATTCTTCAAAATTTTCATTGAGAATAATTTTTGAAGTATTTCCCAGTAAATTTTCTGAAATTGAATTTCTAGCAGGGTTCTTTGGAGCTTCAGTACACTAAGAGGGTTTTCCAAAAAATTATGTAAATCTATTTCGGCACGGTTTTAATGAAGCTTCATCGAAAAAAGTCTCTAAAAGCTAGGCTTTACCAACACGAATCACACTAAGAAAAAGTTTTCCTTCGCTATGATTTCGCACACTTTTTCTAAATTCAGTGATAAAATAATTCATTCAAAATTTCAAAGAATTCATTCAGTGATAAAAGCCAAAGGGTCCTTCCTCCGGAGAGAAGGTTTTAAAGAAGGACACTATAGTATTTATAAAGAGGGGTTGGGGAATTGATTTAAAACTTATCCTTTTAAAGACTACAATGAGTCACAATAGGATCTTCGGAACTTCCGTAACCTTCGACTCACAGAACAATAAACAATCTCAACATACAAGCCTATTGCACTTTTAAAATCTTTTGAAATTTCTCTGAACTATTTTTAAAAAAATTAATTTGACTGATATTTTTTATCTGTCCTGAAACACATTTCCTAAATTATATAAAATAACAATATTGAAGCGGGCATTTATCATATATTATTGGACACACTGGATGACAACAACAACCGGTCAGGCCCCATAATTTAGTCGAATCGGTTTGCATTGTTATGTTGCTTATAATGTGAATTGCTGTGTGTATCGTTTTATGAGCAGTTTGCAACGTTATTATGCTTTGTTGCAATAACAACATCAGTGCCGTTGCTCCATGTAGTGAATACTGTATTGGAGTTTCTGCTCTGAAGCAAGGCGGGCAATCACGCAGGCGTGCATATTCATCAAAGTAAACAGCGCAATCAAATCAAGTACACAAAACACGAGAGACAAGGAGTGGAAGCTAGTACCGGGGGGTTAGAGCAAAGGAAAATCAAAAGTAGCTTAAATATTTTGTTCACTTCAATTTCCATATTGAGATCTTTAGCAAACATTGCCAGCACTCAAACAATGAAACGGACTACAAAGGAAACTTTTTACAGAAGTTTTAAGAAACTGTTATTTGTATTCAAACTTAAATAGAGCTGATGAAGTAAGACCAATCACTGTAAATATGTAAAAGTCTCCTTACCTTTTTCTAAGCCAGAATAAGCTCATTTTAGGTTGTTCTTACAATAACACTTGAAAGAAAAATGAGAAAAACATGTTGAAATGTATGAAAAAGGCAAGCTTGTCTCTGAAAAAATCAATTTTCTTCTTGTTTTATGATACAAAATATTGTTAAGTATTTGCTATATTCAGCTTTCAATATACATACATATGTATGATAGTTGTGGCATGCAGACTTGAGTTCAATTAATTATTAATTACCATATTTGTAATGTTTGAAAATGATCGCATAATTTTTTCCTTTACTAACTGAAAAACATGGTTGGTTTTTTGTACTTTCAGATGCTTGTCAATCAAGCCACCAGAAAGGTATGATAACTGAAATTTTTTTTCTTGATTGGTTTTATTTCAATTTCACACATTTATCTACCTATAACATTTATAGGTTTGTAGATGTAAAAGAACAGGTTTAGACGAGATAGATAAGGCCTCGCTCAACTGTTACGTCACGGTTAAAATCGAGACTTTAGGCACCGCCCGTTTGGTCTGTATATTTCCACTTGACGTATTGACTGTCACGCAGCAGTAGACCCCCCTCTCCTGACCGTCATGTAATATTTGAACGAATCCTTATCATAAAAATAAAAATTTGCAATTTTTACGCTCTTATACATTCCTTTGATACTGTGAAATAACATTTGACTAAACAAGGGGTCACAGAAGCCAACTTCGTATTCTTATTCATAAATTTGCAAACAAAAACCTAAAGTGTAATAATCAAAATTCGCAACTATGCTCAGATCGAGGTAAACTGTATGAATTCAAGAATGTTTTGTCAAAACTGCAACCTGGGCTCCAGTTTTTCTAGAGTTCCTCAGTCTGAGTTTTGCTGTTCTTAAATATATTTCTTTATACACATAAATGTTAGTGTCTCATGTTAGCCCTTAAGTTTTTGGAACAAGGCGAGTAAGTGAAGGAGTATTGATAGCAAATATGTCCAATATTTATTGATAACACATTTATCCTAATCAATACCTAAGGGATACGTAAGAACACAAGCCAGATTGTTTGCGTGCAGAAAAATTTATTTTATGATTGTCTTAGAAATACATCTTGTATATATGTACAGAGCCCCATATCTGACACACGTAAATCTCACAAATAAAGAATAGAAATATTAACTTTGGGATGATAAATGCGTAGCGTCTCTTATCTAGTTACCAGTTTCCTGTAAAACTAAACAGTGTGTTGGTGGAATTGTGCATACCAGGAAGTTAGTTTCTCTGTCTAAACCTTACATGTCTTGGTAATCAAACTAATAAAATGGGATCTACTAGTGCCAAATGCATCTTAGATTCGTAGACACACAAATGCATGGCTAATTTTAAAATCAATGACGCCTTGTTGGCTTCCAAATGATTTTTGCTGGTGGTTGAAGATGAACGTTTGAAAAGTAACTGTTTTTGTCTAGGCAAGTTTATTCATTGTTACAAGTGCGTCTAAGTGAGCTATTTTTAATTTCGTTACACTCATATGGGTACAAATTGAAAGGTGCAATAAAGCTCCACTGTTTAATCTGATTGAAAATAGACACGAAACACTGGAGATTATAGTACTCTTAATGTGTTTTTTAATGATTCATTAACAAATATATATACATATATATAAATTGTAGATTGAAAGTAAACATTGCGAAGCAAACTACTAATTGCTTTGTTAATTTATGATTCAGTTTGAACAAAACAATGTATCTGATTTGGGCCTGGTGCTGAACTTTGCACTCTACAAATTAAAACAACAGCAGGGGAAACAAATATAAGAAACGCAAACAGAAGTACATTTAAATCGAAATGTTCATTTATCACAATTAGATGCAATCTGTTAGGCATGTTTCCTTTTTATTTGTCTGAATGAATGTATAGTTGTTTTCAATTAACTTTGAACAGAAACGCAGGCCACGGTGTTTTGATTTACAGAAGCCCGTAACAAGTAAAATTTTAATAATTGAGACTGTCAGTGTGTTTGAGATCAAATTTATCCAATTGTATCGAAAGTATATATTTTCTTTTTTCATACGACGCGCTAATTATGTAGCTTTAAAAACACAAACAAATTGCCAAATACGCACATACCTATACGTACATCAAATAGCTGAAGAACAAACGATATTTATTTTTCACCTCTGAGCGAGTTGATTCAAATGAATGAAAATGTTGTAAGATTTATGTTGCGCATTCTAGAAAGCATGAGGAGGGATTGGGAGATTTGATACACTTACAATTATTATTAGAAAGTATGATGGGGCAAATAATTGAAACAAGAAAGAGGGTGTGAGATGAATATACATTTTACATTTAAATCAAACCAAACAACGTTACCTGTAAAAAGGAAACATAATAAACGAGCTAAAAGGGAACAAAAGAGCAATACAAACACAAAGAAGCACCTACACAGAGGACGTTATTTTAATTAAAATATAATATTCATTTAATTACTTCCCAAGGAATATAATTTTACAACATTATTCTCTAAGCACGTCTTAAGGATCTTTCGAGCAAGTCTGAAAAAATTTTCAACTTTCGCAAAACGAGTTGTTCCCACTCTGCATTTGTGAGTGTGTAGGAGGGTTTGCAAAGTGGACGTGTCAAAGCAAATGAAAATCACTTCAAAGTGTCTGTTTTGGGGTAAGTTTCATCTCGGTCTATAGTTGCTCGCTCAACAATCAATCTAGTTCTTTTTCGTTTTGTTTCACAGGGGTAAAAATATACTCAGACAAGAGTGAGTATGTGTAGGTTGGGACAAAGTTTACAACAAGTGTGAAGTAAAATTAAATTAATGAACTGGAAGAGGATACTTTAAAGTAACACGATATATTGCGGAGTTAATTGTAGCTCTTTTGAGCGATTCACACGCATACAAACCCTTTGTAAAATTAATTGCTATAGCTGAATTACATGAGTCTGACCAGTACAAATTCCTCCTTTTATTTAATAAAACACAAAATTGCTCAAATCTAGTAAACAGACTTAGTTGATATTAGTAAAAGATTTTTAATGTTTCTACATTTGAATGACCAAGTTAATAAGCAGGAGCAATTTTATTTGCCAATTTACATGTTACTTTTGAATATGAATCCAACTGGAATAGAAAAACCCCATCTGTGTGTACATTTAATAGTATTTTACAGCACTGCTGAATTCACTCGGAAAGTGAGGAAAGAAGGGCTATAATTGCCCCCGAGCGAGCTTGCGAGCAAGGAGAGGCAATATAGACCTACTTTCCGCAAGTCCGAGTGAATTCAGCCGTGCCTGTACAGTATTTTTCACAATTCCGCGGCCGCTGAATTAGCTGAATTGTGAAAAGGACAATTTGTGGTTCCATGATTTGCTAGATTTTACTTGGAATACAATACACTAAAATTTCATTCCAATCGGGTGTTGCAAAAGAACTTTCATATAAACGTAAGAATGACGCTTAACACGTTGCGAAAAACCGCAGCTCTCTAGCTTTTCTAGTTCTTAATTTCTAAAGGTTCAGAAAGACAGACAGAAAAGCGGCCACATTCGTACATTTATTACAAAATGTGACCATAAAGGTTTTCCCGGTAAATGAAAGTTCCTTAAACTTCTTCCGACTGAGCTAACTTTTGGATATGTTATACATCACGTCAAATCTAGCAAACCATACAACTCATTTTTGCCCCTATCACTAAAGGAGGGGGGACGGTGAGGGGTCACGCAAGGGGGTAAAATTTGTGTTGCTCCGATTAAGCTGAAATTCAAAATGTTCATGTAAAATGACAAACTGTTTTAATGAACGAAATTAAAAATAACGTACTATGGGTTAATAAGTGAAAACTCTGTGGCGAACAGAAGGGAAAAGTTTCACATTCATCCGATTTAGCTGATATGTTGGAAAGTGTCAAATGGCATTGAACCCAGCTAAAATAGTTCTACACTTAGTCTCTACGATCTTAGAGAGTTGAGCTGAAGGTCTCTAAAGTTTGTATGGGGAACACATTTTTAGTTCCAATCGAGCTAAAACTCGAGCAAACCTCTATGACCAGTCTGATTGGAGTTAAGGGTTCTAACAAGTTTCCACAGTTACGGAATTCAGGATAAAATATTTTCATTTCAATCCAACTTTTGCAACGAAGCCAAATTGAAAATGCACTCGACCCCGACAAAGCTTAAAACATGTTTTTTATTAGAAAGGTATATTGTTGTTTTGGTAGAAAATGTTTGATACTAGGGTTCTTAGAGACCGGTTAAATGGTCTGAATTGCAAGTGAAAAAAATGCACTTATGTGTACGATTTCTCCGTTCGTCCTAGTCCCAAAGTCTCCAAAACTATAAGAGCTAGAGATCTGCTGTTTTTGCATGTTGTCCTGTGTGGTCTCTCCAGGAAGAAGGTATGATGCATCTTTGAAATAAATTAGTGACTGTGAAGATAGTGCAATATCATGGCACATTTTGTGACACATTCATTCATCATATGAACATAATAATACTAAAAAAAGTTGGTTTCAGAAGCGAGTTAGATTTTTTTTCCAAATATCATTATAGTTATAATTAATCATTCCTAAAATTTATATCATTCTTTCATTTTAATCAAAAAATATAATAAGCTGATTAATAAACACACTGAAATAAAAAAATTTCAAATAAAGAAAATTTTATTTATACTCGACAGTTGGTGAATAAACTAAATAACTTTGAAATGCGTTTGCCCAAATTAAGTTCGGAAATTGATTACTATATTGAAGTTTTCAAGTTTCGCAGCTACAAGCATAGATAGATAGATCTGGGGTGGGGCAGAGGGTCACGCAGGTCCCGAAGATCCTATTGTGACCCAAAGCTACAAGCATTCATATGTTCCTTTGGATCCGTAATAATTTTTCAATTTTAGATTTAGGTTTTAGCTTTTGTCTCCAGTTTCGAATACCAAGAATAATTAATGCCACCTAAGTTCAAGCTTTTCTGAAACATGTACGTTCCAACTTCAACAGGACTCACCCTCAACCTATCCCCAAAGTAATATTTTTCTACAAATCTGCGAAATTGAAAAAGCAGACGTAATTTAGTATTTTCGTCCCTCCACTAAATTCTTCTCATTACTGAAATCTCGCGTGGCAGACAAACTATAAATGAGCAAGTGTGATGTATAATATTACGGCTTGCAATCAATGGATGTTTTGATGCTATTTTATTACATAAGTTTAATTGAGTTGACGCTTACTCTAGTGATAAAATGGTTCCTCTAGCGAAGATTTCCTCAGTTTTATTTTATTGACCTAATTTAATGAGAGAGGAAATCAAAGTTAGAAGGGGGTCGCAAACACGCCAAGTCTTAGATAAATAGCGTGGTACGTTGGTATTATTTTGATTTAATGAAACGTAATAAGGCAGTGTTTGTGAAGATTGACCGTTTGCAGCTCATCATATGAAGGGAATATGGGTTCTAATGACTTGTGGGTAGGCTATTGGCTTCTTATCATAACTTGACAACCAGAGACATTTTTCCACTCAGCTCGACCCTGGTACGAAGGAACGTTATTTTATTCGTTGCCTAATGATATGGAGCCTTGTCGTTCTTTTTTAAAATTGGATCTACCGGTGAATCACGCCTTATTAAAACGAGTTGGCAACCACTGAGGTAACGCAACATAATTGAATTCACTTTATTATCGCATTTTCTGTTTTTACTGAGGAAACCACGGTGAACGGACAGTGAAATACAAAAACAATGATATTGTTTAAAAATCGTGTGATTCCAGCTTAAGATTAACAAACAGCACTATTAGCAGTAAAGATCACTAAATAAGTTGTATGACTGTAAATGGTTAGGTATTTATCACAAATGTCTGTATTTGTTCGCTTTTTTGGCCATCTGATTTTTGTTGTTGCTTGAAAAAAAAGATACATACATTTACGTTATCTCTGAGCATCAGGAAGATATGAATGTAAATATCATGTAAGTTAATACTAAAGTGTCGTAAAAAGTCCACGGTAGGAAATGCTCGTGCGCACATTATAGTCGCCGACGGCTTTTGAGTCATTTATGTACATACACAGTCTACATTTTTGGTACAGACTGTTGTTTACAAGTAGAAATCTTTGATAAAGCAAGGAAATCAAGTGGCTATTACGCAAAATCTGGAACCCAGTGTCTACGATCAAATTACCATTCAGAGACAGCAATAGCAAGGGGTAGATAATCTAAACAAATAGGCTTTCATATACGCACATTCATACTATTTTGAAAATATGAAATGGCTAGCGTGTTGTTTTATCGGAACTCGCTGTACTCCATAGTCTCTGCCTTAAGATAAGTAGCGTTTCCATATGATTATCGCATACTTGATTACGTGTTTGCTTGCGTTCTATAAATAATTTTGAGTTATAAAGAAAAACCTTGCTACTAATTATTTTTTATTCATATGAATGAAGGGAAGACTACCATTAACCGTGAATAATTAAGAAGACTTTTGCTTTTGAAAGAATGTTTAATCACTTTTATACTCAACATTATCTCATAGCAGAGTCTCAATCTATTTTTAAAGACTTGTTCTTAAGCTGAACAAAAGGCTGCATTTTTTTACAATATGAATCTTTGCAGTCAGATAAAATCACCACAAACTCTGACTTGGCTATGACACATCCACATACACTCCAGTTTTATGCTCGTCTCAATCAGCAACTAACGAACATGCGTAGTAATCTCATGTATGGCTTTCCTTAGTTTTCACTTGTCATTTCCATAGATGTTATTGTTCTCATAAATGTTCTGGAACTCTTATCAGACCTCAATTTATTATTAATGTGATTTTCTGAAATGATTGATGTATTTTCTCACTCACCTGGTCAAGTAAAAAGTTGAGAAGTTCTTTTCAACCACCCATACAAACAGGTGAATCCAAATGAAACTCTTAAACTTTTAACTGAAATCTACAAGGAAGTGATACAACTGTGTTGTGTTAACTTTTTGAGGCCCGAATTAAAAGGCAAATCACTATGGGCTAGAAAACAAACGTCAAATGAACAATTACAAATATTTTCCTTCCATTCAATGGTGATTTGATTTCTTATTCAAACAATCGTGTATTGTGTGTCCAGCTAATGCATTGCGCAATTTGAGATGATAACGTTTGCAAAGGAATAATATCATAGATATATTTGCAAATACAATGGTCAAAACTGGATTGGCTGCAGCGACGGTGTGCAAACAACACATTAGAATAACATGATTTTGATTATCATAATATCATCACCATAACAAATAATGGGACTAGAGTATAATGTTTCTATTGTTAAACCGCTAGGCATCCATTGTGCCAGATGAAAATATGTGCAAGGACTCATATGATTTTGATAAGGGTGCACAAAATGCATCCGTGATTCGAACGCAAAATACATATTTATGCATGAACTATGTGAGTTCCTTTCAATGCTAAAACAAAAACTTTGATTCCAAATCATAAGTACTATGATTAGACCAGTAACGCTATTCAAGCAACGTTGTTTATGATGTGTGAAGCTGAATTTGGGGTTAGTTCTGTATTGAAACTAAATATTGAAAAATGCTCACAGACTCGAACCTATGTTTGGCTCCTTGAACTACCAAACCAGATTATGTAACTCAGAAAAATCCAGGCCGGACTTCACCACAGTAAAATAAATCGTTTTTCCATCGAGACTAATGCATTTTGAGTAGCCTCAGCGCGCAGAATTCGTGTTTATGTTCTTGATTGATTGATTTTATACCACAAACCACAGAAGCCAGTAGCTTAAAAGTTACTTGCTCTGCGCTGCAGCTAAACGTATTTCACACAAGCGTATTGATAAGTTAGTCACGAGCTCCAGAGTGTGTCGGAAGGTGTTGATTTCAGAAATTCAGACCAAGATACATTTCAGAGCATTTGACTGTTTTGTGTTTTCTCCACAATTAGTTATTTTGCGCACTGTTATAATTTTAATTTTATTTGTATAAAACAACTACTAAGTAAGTATTTCAACCTATGCTTAAAAAAGTTCTAGATCCTTAGATCTCTTATTCAATTACTGAATTACTGATGAGTGACGACTAAAAGGAGAAGGTGTATCTTACGTATTGAGAGCATACAGTTAGTAAGCTGACTCGAAGCTATTTACAATGTGCCGAAACAATATTGATTGAGCTGTCTATCACTCTTTTCATCAAAACGAAGCTCAAAATTAATAAAAGCAGTATCTACTTTTTTGTAATGCACTCTAAACTATAGTAACCATTGTTCAATTGCACACGCGGTAAATGATATAAAGAATAAAAGGAAAGGAGGAGGAATGAGTTGATAAAAGAATTCACGGTCTGAAATGTTAAAATGTTTTAGAAAAGTATATTTCAGTAAATAATAATCATGGTCTCACAATTATTGGTTCTTTATAAATATGCCTAATCACCGAATGATTTGAGCAACTTATTCGCTACTACATGTGTCATACAAATAGTTAATCTTTTCGTGAAAATTTTCCTTAGGCTCCAAGTGATGCAGAATTTTTTTCTAATTGATAGGGATGAGGGGTTGTACGTGATTAGTTGATGATATGAGAACTCAAGGATGTGCATGCATGTTTGAGTTCTATTTATAACAGCAGGATATACGGGTGTGAAAAATGTGGGTTCCTTCGAATTGAAATCGATATTGTCTAGATGTATGATAAAAAAGTGTGATTTTATCTGATTCCACCGCATCAAAAAAAAAAAAAGAAATACATAGACCTGGCACCGTAGCCAATTTTCAATTATAAGTAGAGAATACCTGGCGCCTAATGCTTACATAAGAATTGTTGTAAGTAGCCGTGTTTATTTTAATCAGTATTATAGCTTAGCTTCTGTAATGCTGACGGATTCATGTATGCAGATAAAAGATCATTAATGTGTTTCAGTCCAAAACCTCAACAATATTATGAAGAAAGTAATTAATCATCATTTTGATTCATAGTAAACGTGAATGTAATCAAGTAACACCTTCTTAAAATTGAGAAACGTATCTGAAGCTGATTTAACAAAGCGCGGCTTTATCCTACATGTATTTAAGTTTGAAAGTGGAAATGGAAGCTAAGAAAGACCCGAAGTCTTCGAAGTCAAGTTATCAGGAAAGAGATCCAAACTTGTCAAATAAATAAATACCTACATATTTAATCAATTACGTAAAGTGTTTCTTAGCCTCTCACATAGTCTTCATGGCTTTGAGACTTTTGAGGTCCTTTTTGATCTTATTTAATTTCGCTTAGTTCCTTATATGTACAGGCAATCCTGAATTACATGATCGTTCTGAATTATAGCTTAATTGGAGCAATCAAAATTCTCTCCCCTTTGGCAGCCCTCCCTTACCCCGTTTGGTAATAGAGGCAAACATGTGATCTATGATTTGCTATGTGATCTATCATTGATAAAGAACTTTCATTTAACGGGAAAATCCCCCTAGTTTCCCCCCCCCCAGTAAATTTCCGAAAAAACTAAAGGGTTTTCACCACTCTCCAGACCATACATGACAACATGAAAAAATCTCAGGTTACTAGCTCTTATAGACAGATAGATTAGGGGTGGGGCAGAAGGTCACGCAGGACGCGGAGATCCTATTGTGACCCATACGTCGGAGACGGATTGCTCCGGACTCAGTGTTTCAAAGCCTCAAGTTCTACCTAGTTCTTAAAGTTTTGAAGCCTTTGAGACTTGGACGGACGGATAGACGGACAGACATATTGGACAAATAAGTGCATTATTTTCAAAGTGTTGAAAATACACTAAAAGCATGGGTCATACCATAAATCCTTGCAGTTAATGTAACTTTGCTCAGAAACACATAATTTAAAGGTGTCTGATCAAAGGTGACGGATTGATCATAGTGACCAATTAATCAGATGGTTAAAGACCATGACCCATGTCAGCTATTTCTTTTGTTGAGGCACCGAGAGACGATAAAATGTACTGATGTCTACCTACAAATATTTAACATACTTAATACTTACACTTGCTCAAAAATACTGGTTCATCTGTCACTATTTTACATATGTAAATACGTTAATCGTAGTCTTACTTCATCTCATACCCCAAAGCTCCTGGAACTACATTCATAAATTTGCATAAGTAAATACAATCCAACTTAGTAAGTTAAGAACAGAAAGAGCTTTTATATGATATCGTATGATTTCAAACTGCAACTAAGTCTAGTGGTTGAGAATGATACAGGTAAGACTGAGACTCACTTCAGGTACCAGTAACATTACTATGCTCAAATATAAAATTTGTGGTTAAATTTTTTATATATATCCGAGATATCTTAAACGTTGATTAAAATATATGGCAATGTAGAGTGTGGGTATTTGAAAGTTAATTAAAAAGAATCAATGTGCGTTATATGAGATTTAACCTGCTATCCACCATATCAAATACTTATATTTCTGTATTAAATATTAATTGTATTACTTGAAGTAACTCATTTAAGAATTTTATTACAATCCACGTGAACGAAATTTGAAGCAAAATTATTCAACTTTCAAGAAATGGTAAGATTATACAGATGTAATAAAGGACGTTGAAGGGGTTGCGAGTGCTGTTATTAATAATATACGTTACAACGCACAACCTTTAGAAGGTACGGGTCCTGTAATAGAAAGTGACGACGGAACATTCTATATACATGCTAGGGTATACTTCCGTGCTTATATATGTATGTATCATCGGTTTCTTGATGATTGCGCTTGTCATGCTGATGATATAATTTACGATTTTGACATTTCACGTTACTTCTCTTTAATTATAAATACGCTAGCTTTTCTTTTGAAGAGATGTATAAAACAATTTCTTTTATCAAAAGAGCCGAAAGGAAAACACGCGTGTACCGCCATGCATGAACAGTACCTATGGATAGCAAATTTAGATACAAAATATGTATGCATCAATTTATGATTTGATCTTCTGACCCTTTTCTATGTCTGCTAAACTGCTGCTGCATCATAATGTGAAATTTTGATACCCATAGACACAACGAGCGGTAGAACAGAACTTTTTTGTGCGGTACTTTGTAATTTGGATAGCATGTATGCTAACATTTATAAATACATTCTTAAAATTACAGCTTTGATATTATTTATTGAATATTTGTATAGAAAGAATTTCAAGTTTTTATTTCAATTAGGAATTATAAGCATTTCTTCAAACAAACATGGGAGTTCTATTTGACCTATCAACAATATGCATATACCGGAGTTTCCGGAAAATCGATAGCACCGCGTTTTCCCTTGGATTACTGCTTTTATTTTGGAATATTCGTTATGGATTGTGCTATTATTGGACAATGGGATTCTTTCCGTGTGTTATAAATAATAATCAATAAAATTGTCCTTCTCATGTTATTGAAAGAAGAATAGCCGAGTTCTATAAACAATGTAATTCTCTCAAATGCACTCATATGAACCTCTAACACCCTTTTGAAGTTGGCTTTGCGTGCGCCTCTGTGTCACGTGAATAAAATTCTTGCTATCTGTAATAATATTACAACATCAAATATCGTCTCTCCTGTATAGAACGTACTTGTATATTAGGTTGACGTATGAGTCTTAATCATTCTAATCACTCAAAAGTTCTTCCAGGCCAGGACGACCTCCAAAACGAGGACCCGTGAGCCTCAGCATGCCCTCATCGAATTACGGCCATCCGCAAATGGCAAAAAAACATCGCATGGACAACGGAGACTACAGCATGGGGTATGAGAATGGACACATGAATGGTAACTATAAACTCAAAAGTATTTATTTTCAAGCCACACATCTGTGCTGCAATTCTACAAAGTTATTGATTTTTAGAAGTTATATGTATATCATTAAACCGTCTGTCGAAACAGCATATTGTTAAATCTGTATGATATTTCCTCCTTCATAAATTCTCAAAAGACGAGAGCGAAAGCGTACGAGTGCAGTTTAAATACTCTATGCCTGAGTGCTTGGAGCCCAAAGACTCCTGCATGCCGCTTAAGATTATTGGGAATTGGGCTACGAAAAGTTTTAGCATGTAATTGTGATTTGGGTTTCAAAAAATCTTTTTCAAAAGTCTTGTCATGAGGTAGTATATGCACATATGGCATACGTTTATATTATTGGCAGAAATCAAAATAGCAATCAGCGCTGCTCGCTGCAAATAGAAGTTCAAATTATGTTTGAGTAGCCTTCCGTGTCTCGCTTTCCTAGTTTCACAACTTCCACTCACGTCCTGTTTGTGAACCAAACAAATCAACTAAGTAGTTTGGTATTGTGTTTTTAATTACAGAAGCAAACCGGATATTGCCCTTCTCTCGATTAATATTACAATTTTTAACTTTTTCTAACATACTTAAATTGTGTATCGATTTTCTAAAAGTACTTAGCCATAACTTTTCAATTTAAAGTTTATTAGTATGCATGAGGTATGCATGCATGAAGTGAGAACAAAAGATTTTGCATGAACGCTCTCTCAAGGTGAATGAGTAGGTAAGAGCATTCTGAAATGAAAGCCATCATTTTGCCACACCACAACTCTGTTTTAAATTTACCTTGCAATCATAAACGTAATAAAAAGAAATAACAATTTGTTTGGTTTGCTAGACTTACACAGAAATACAATAAATTATATTATTTATTTCATCTTTGAACTGCAGACTGATTGTAGGTTTTAAACGTTGTTGCATTTTGTTTTCTCGGCAGTTCCAGCACACATGTTCATTTACTAAGCACAAAAAGAATATGCTCCAACGGTACCAACAACGATGAACATTATTTTTCGCGTTTTATTTTGATACTAAAATAATTATGGTGGTTGCTTGGAATATGTATTAACTTTGGGACTCGCATGTTACTCTGGTTTAGAGGGTACTTTCGTTTAAAGCCTCTTGAAAATTCACGCGGATGTGTGTGTTAATCTTTTCCCAACACAACAATGAAACAAAATGCGATTAATTTGCAAGGGAATGCTTAAAGAGTGATCGATTACATTCTATCCCTAGAGGTTTTTTAAATCAATTTGGGTGTTTGCATATGCCACAAACGAACTAGTTCTTTGTTTATAATTTGTATTAAGAGCTGCCGTTGTTTTGAAGACGTGTTGATAATTTAAGCCTTACTTCTCATAGAGATTGAAACAATTTTCTTGCTTATGATTGATGACATTTTACACTCGCTACGCAAGATATCCATAATAAAATATGTCAAATATAGGAGCATTTTGCGCAAACTGTTCAGTTTTTTATGTTTGTTACATGATGAATTGCCTAGGGTTTGATTTTTGATTCCTATGTCATTGAATTTCGGGCGATATGCTGGCGATAGATATGGGATACCCCTTGAGTATTGCCACTAATGGATTTAGAAGAACTCACGATTCGTTCTGCAGTTTCTTCAGTCCACACCATGGTGTACTTGTATACTTCGCATAAATGTATACGATATATGTATATATAAATCTGCTTTGCAATATTTAATATCACAAACTAAGTCACTACCAAGAGCTAATAACCTATTAAAAGTATAATTCAACTGAAACGATCCAAAAATTATTTGCTCAGACCAAAAGGAAATAAAATTATATGTTTTGTATCATCAGAATCAAATTAAGAAATAACAAAATCATACGAATTACAGCTTCGACCATTTATAAAACTTTTAAAATCAAAACTTTAAACGAATCGTTTCCATAAATATGAAATAATAGTCATCTTGCTAATATCTTTCCATCAAGGTGCTAATTTTCTAAATTAATTAAAAGAGCAACAGTCAAATTGGGGATATCATAGCTCTTCAAGGGCTTCTAATTTGGATGCTATTTTCGATGCGATTTGCATCAATATTAATGAGTATATAGCACAAGCTGCGACATTGAGTAACGTAAAACGCAGCGGATACTAATTAACAAGAATATCGCCCATTCAAAAAACGTGTTTCACGCACACGGGGTTAACATTGCTTGGATTATATCATAACATTATGAGCAACAGCGGTCAGTGCGTGATTCAGTTGCACCGCCAAGCACATTTCGTTCCAAAAATGTGGATTTTAGTTTGTATGTATTCTGGTTTATAATCCTTAATTGAAAGTGACACCACCTTTGTTTAGAAGCAGAATTTGCTTTCAAGTTTGCCAAACTCAATTTGTGAATAAGAATAAAGATTTAATAATTAAGTTTAATTAATACCCTTTCCTCTCTCAAAGTCGTATGAATCCGAGCTAAATGAAACAGAGATTAAATATCAAAATATATTCTAACGACATTCATTTTTGTCACGTTGTATCTCAGACATCAACGACCCTCTTGTGAAGCAGGAGAGGGATTGTCGCTTTTTGACTGATATTGGGAACACGGACTATTAGATTCGTGCTTTCGCATAATCAACCATGGATGTTTATGCTCAAGAGCTTGTTTGTTTTGGTATTTTTCACTATAGTTTTCCGTACACATTCATAAACAAAACCTCATTACTCATGTTATGTGTGTGAATCCAACCTTCCTATTTTCCAAGGAGCAAAAATCCCGGAACGAGTCGCTTTACTTTATGTAGGTGTAGGTATAAGTTTTGGTGTAAATGTAAGCAGTGGCGTAGCCTAGTTATGGATGACTTGGGCTAGTAAAAAGATGTTTTGGAAATCATTTATTAGTTAATTTATCAGGTTTCTAGCACATTGTTAGTGCATTTTCAGCATTTTGTGAAAAATGCACTATTGTAGCACCTACACAATGTGGCCGCTTTGCTACCTGTCTGTCTGTCTGTCTATCCGAAAATTAATAGCTCAACAACTAGAAAAACTAGAGAGCTGCGGTTTTTTGCATCGTGTTAAAAATGGTCAGTAGGGGTGCAAGCTATCAATTTTAGACCCCCATCTTCTCTTGGGGGGGATGGGGGTGTTTAACGTTTGTATGAAAACTCCTTATATCACATACAATTGAGCTGAAATTTTGGTATGTTGTGGTTTGTGCAAAATCTAGCAAAATCACGGACCCACATGTGACCTCTTCCATATACAGGGACGGAGCTAGGGGCCCCCAAAGTGTGTATAGAAGAAAAATTTTGCATTCCAATTGGACTGAAATTCGAAATTTACTTGTAAAATGACAAGTAAAACTGTTTTTCTATGAAAGGAGCCATTGGTAAAATTGAAGAATTATCACAAGTAAAAATGCTCCTACTAATAAACTTTAACATTCTCAACTAGAAAAAATAAATCAAATTAAATCAAGCAAAATCGATGATTAAGTTTATGGGTGCATTTTCAAAATGTTGAAAAAGGCTGATGTCGTAAGTATCCAGTGCATAGATTTTTGCTTAAAAGACCTTCTCATCATTTTGAAAATGCACCCATTAGCTTTATCATCGATTTTTTTAAACAACCTAACGGTTGGCACTATTTCAACTTAGCTACGTCACTGGGTGTCGGTTGGGAGAGAAATGTGTTGACATAAAATACCCCACCGCGCGCAAAGCAATTGTAAATTGAAACCAAACCGTCATCAACATGGCATAAAGAAAATACTTATTTTTCAAAAGCGGAAAAATATATACATACTTGCAGGTCGTCTCTTTGTCAATATTTATTTTTAATAAGCATAATTTGATATTAAAATTGAACTGCTCCCTCCGTACATTGCGCCATCGTTTGCCTTCTATGTACGTTAATGGAACTTTCTTAAAAATTCTAGATATATCACGTCTTGACAAGTCGCCGTTGTTAGCTAATGGGTACAATGCGCCACCTACACATTTAAGTCATATTCCTTTCATTCATCATCCCGGTAATCCACACACGCTTATGAGTTCAGGAATCCCTCCACATGGAATCTCCAGACCGGATGCTTCCCTTGTCAAAGGACAGAATCTGCCGTCTAGTATGGAAGTAATCGCTAGGTAAGCCACTTTTTTTCGGGTCATTTCCTTTAACTGGAAAAATGTGCAACAGAATCTCAGCTAATTTAAAAATGCAACGACTGATTTTCGATATGTTTTTTCAGAACTGGTATTTGGGAAAACTGTCGAGCGGCATACGAGGACATCGTGAAGCATTTAGAAAGGTAATTAACTAATTAATACATTCAATAACTACTTTTAACCTTATGCAATTTCGCATTACAACTATGTTGTGACAGTTGAACATCCGACGAAAATAGAACCGATCACGCCTCATGCACTTCGGATTTTAATTTACTGACGCAATGTCCATTTAGACATAAGATTAAGTGTTTTCTATCATGTTCATTATAATTTGAATAACCTCGATTGAGTGTAGCTGCCCCACAGTCTGTATTTTGAATGTAGATGCAAAACAACTGGGGTTACCGAGCAGACTCCATGCTTCTGTCAAAACAATGTGAAATCGGGTGAAAAATCAGATTCGGATTCCAACATTCCGCCAAAATAATCTAATCGGTACCTCACAGTGAAAAATACAAATAATACACAGACAATGTGGCTCAAATAACGTACTGGTGAAGTCGACCGACCGTACATTCTAATTCCTAGTCATAAATCATTGTCACACCATATAAATCTGCAGAAACGGCGTGAAAAATATGAAATAAGTAGTGAAATTGATTGCAAACAGGATTGATTCAAATCATCACAAGCACATCTTCGCATCTGCCTTAATCGAGCAGTGCGAGGGGGTGCTGGCGAACACAAAAAATGAAAAGTGGTATTTGTGCATCGGTCATTCACGTTTCAAGGCGCAAATTTGTTGGTATAAATATCAATGAGTGAGTAAACACGTTGTTCATTGAGGAAAAATTGTACGCAAATACTCATTTACGAACGAGAACGGTTTCTTTCATACTTGTGTACTCAAGCAAATCAGAGACACAAAAATTCATTTCACAATTAGAAAAAAACCTTACTGCAAAGATAATTATGGAGACGGAGTAAACCCAATAATCCTTAAATATGTACATAACGGATATCAAAACTTTATTACATATTTAGCTTTTGTTAGTTAAACCTCATTTTATTGAAAAAAGGAAAAAAATTCAAAGAAAAACCTTTGCCAAATTTTCATTCATGATGAATAATACTTTCTTATTTGTTACTCAGTAAAAATAAAATCAAAGGAGATAAGTGCTGAGTGTTATCAAATGATTAGAAGCACAAAAAAACAACAGCAATAATCAATGGTTTTAAATATTCAGTTTTCTTTTGTTATTAAAGTGGTTGACGTAACAAAGCAGTGAGAGGGTCCGCTTGTTCTGTGGAATTTATCGATCCACGCGTTTAATCCGAGGGGGTAGGCAAAATTAGGCATTCACATAGCCTTAATATTACTTTTAATGTTCCCTTTAGAGCAATAAGGGCAATAACAGAGTGATTATTCCAAAAGCAGATTTGTTTGATAGAAAGCCGGTGGCTGTTGAGCACGAAAAAAATGACTGGTTTGAGCTAGAGTTAAATAAAACAGAAATTGTGAAGAACAGGCTCATTAGTCGGGGTCTGGATGGATTTTGCCATGAAGTGAAAAATATTTACCTCACCTTATGCAGCACGTATTGAAAGTATAACTAATGATATAATAATATGTATCGGTGCTAATGTTACTGCTCTATGATTCATTTTCTTAGCTCATTACCTCCAAATTTTTGAGTAATCTTTAAAACCAATCAAGTTCCATAAATTAAATTTTGTTCAACATAATTTCCACTCAATCTTTCATTCATCATCTTCAGTTCCACATGATTGAAACTTGAACAAAATGAGATATTTTTAATTAAATAAAAATATTTCCTATCATAAATGATGAAAAGAACGATAATTAATAACGATCATTACTGTACGGCTTATCTTTGAAGTCATTTTACTCTCAAATCTAGATATACCTCGTGCCTTATTTAATGAGTTGCTATTTATAATTATTTTTTAAGATTTAGGGACAAACTAAGAACTCATAAGTCAATTTAAAAATCGATTACTACATGAGTCTTGACGTCAATAAACTTGTTTCACATTCAAAATAATTTATATTCAACTAGAGCTTTTTAAATTTTATATTCTTTTTTTAAAATTATGGTGAAAATGGCTTAAAAGCCGAAAACTTAGCTTTACCCACACGAATCATTGATTGATTTGGAACAGAGCAGAAATTTTTGTAAGTCACACATGCGCGAATGAGTCTCTGGAGTCTAGCGCAAGCATGTGAGCTCTTAACATTGTCTGACATGCATGAATATTCAAACACCCACTTTGCTTTTGAATTGGATCAACTGCAAATTGCATGCTTTTTGTCATTCTGTGTAATGCTAAAAAATATTAAGTGTACAAATCCTAGGTTGCGCACCGCAGGAGAGAGATGAGTCAAGTGAACCTTATATTGTCATCTGCCACAAATAGGTAGATGGTAGTATAAAACAAAAGGCGCGCGACAATTTTGCATAATAATATGCATAAAATTTGTTTTTCTTTCAAGTGGCATTGTACTCGCATAAGAAAATTATATTGGAGACATTTATGAGACATTTCCGCACCCTAAAGATTTTGTCACCCTTCGAATTTTTTCGCCTTTTCTATTTTTCATCGTTTATCTCTATATTGCCATGTTGGTTTGCTCGTGTTGGAACCCCTCGTGCTCTCGCATGCCGCACCAAGCCAGTGTGCATGTTCGATCAAATGTCAATAAAGGAGGTGGCATAGCAAGCTTATTTACATAACAACAACTGGCGGCAGCGCTAACAGAGCAATGACAAACATCAAGCACCGTGAAATGTAATAATCATAATGTAGTAATGACATTATATTACACATAAAATAAGAGACCTAAATAAAATTCAAATTTTCAAATGTCATCAAAGAACTGGAGAAAAGTAATCTCTGCAAAATTGGACAATTTCACAAAACGCCAATATAGCGATTTTGTTATGCTAATTTTTTAATGTTACTACGGTTTATACGTATGCTCCAGAATAATCTTATTCAAATGTGAAAAACCACTAGCACGCTTCCCCTGCTTGGAGATTTTAAAGTCACTTGATAGCAAGATCAAGTTTTTATAGGATTTGCATCTTGCAATATTATGTTGCTGACGCCTGACTTGCGTGTATAAATGAATGATTTATGGTTGCACGAACTGATCAGTGTCTGAGGTTTATTGGCTGCTCTCTTATTTGTACGCTATCAAACCGACATTTAAAATAATATCAGACTGAATTTGATTTCACGTCACAGCTTATCGGATCATTCAAGTCTGTTCAAACGGGCAAAAGAAGGTTTCCTAAAAAAAATAATAATCAACGCACTTAAAAACCAGGAAAGAATTAGGCAAGTGACAAGTGACCCAGAAGACAATGCAATTAATTCCTTGTTTTCAGCAAATTAGTTCCTTTCCTCTACCGTGTCATAGTAATTTTATTGCGTTGGCTGTTTTTGTGTATACTCTCCTAAACGTCTGTTGCTTTTGCTCCGTTAACAGCATTTTTCCTGTTCATTTCCATTAACATTCACCCCATCAAAGTACACGAGCTATATGTTCGCCCCTGACAATAAATCTACCAGCATCTACAAAGCTTGACTGTTACCCCAAAAAATCACAAAAATATTTTCCTTCTTCCTTTTTCTGCCTTTTTTCCTATTACATGCATACTTCATTTTAATTCTGCACATTGTTCACCAAATTGCCAGAAAAATACCGTGTTAAATATCTATTTTGACACAAATTTAGTCAGTGTGATGGCAGACCAAGATTTATTCAGAAAGTGAGCAAACAAATTTACTAAACTTTGCTTTATTGTGTTTTGTCCCAAGAACTCGCAAAGCGGACGAGAGGGAGACTCAGGACATTCCGGTTGCGTGTCAAAATAACAATTATTGGAGCATCATATATTATTGGCTTGAGACATAATTTATGATTAACTATCGATTTGCTCCGAAGATAACTGAAAAAGATGATTTGCTTATCTGCCTAGCAGTATCCTTTTGGCACAAGTGGATTAACTCGAAATCCTGGAGTAGAGGTACTCTAAATGAAAATTGGAATTTGTAGCGCCTCTTGTTTCTTAGTCTCATATTTGAAGAAAAATGTTCAGTGCTATCCAAAATAAACGGAGGAAGCTAATTAAGTTTTAATTTCAATCAATCAGTAGCATAAGAGTGAATTATTTTGACAATGTGTCATGTGCAAATACATTAATATTGTTTTTCTTAACCCCACTTTCTTCCACCGTACCTATTCCAGCACATTGAAAAGATTAGGAATAACTGCTCTACTTACTCATTCCTCTTGACTGTAAATTGAGAAAGGGGTGAAGTACTTACATAAAAGATTATAATACAAGGAAAGTTATAAATTGAAGGAAGCTTAAAATCTTAGACAAAAGGAATAACAATTTTAATTCATTGGACATTGAACACAACCTATTTAAATGGCCCAACAATGGGTTGTATTTGAAAGACTTCAAATTGAGCATGATTATTGGAAAGTTCAAGTTAAAGCTTCCCGGTAACTTTTACTTTCTAACTTTACGAATTTTTAGACGACATGGTGTGGGAGTCCTAAACGAAGGCCACTTTGAAACTTTTTATGCTTTTAAACTTTGCAATCAGCATTATTCAACAGGAAATTGGACCGGCAATAAAATAATGAAAAAGTTACTTTTAACTTTGCGTTCTCCATTTCCATTATTTAGTAATGGTTTTATAATTTTCCTTATGTTACAAATGCTACCTATATATTTTACTTTCCCTCTTTGTCTCGCAGTGTATGGCAGAATTGTAGCCGTGCAACTTCCACTTCTATGCAGACATTACTTACTTAAAATTTTACCACATCAACTCAATTATTAATGAAAATATGATACGCTTGAACGCAGATGGCACGCAAAAAGCATATCGTCACATTCAATCAAATGTGTCCACAAAATATTGTGCTGGGATTCATCTCTCAAATATTAATTTGCTGGAGGAAAACACTAAGGTGATTTTCATTTAATAGGCAGCGGTAAAATTTATATCTAGAGACAGAGAGCAAGTGAGTGTACATTCCAGACTTTGTTAATGAGAAAATTTTTATGAGAATTTTTTGCCAATTTTCCTCATTCATAAACCAGCATTTATATCCCTGCCATACTGTACGTCTATACGTTGTGGATGCAAGAGACGCAGCTTGATGAAGAGGGAATTCTTTAATTTTAAATGAAGCCAGGTATCTAATTAAGTTTTTGCCTATAATTTGGACGTTTTTCTTTTCCTTCTAACCTTCCCCTTTTGGTGTTTCACAAAAATGTTCTTAATGAAATCATAATCAACCCGAGAAATTAAAGAAGAACTCTCTAGAATAACGTGAAGTTATTCGAAGAAAATTACCTGAGGGCATTCGGTTGGGTTCAACTCTTTCCTCTCCCCCTCATCGCGATGACACATGAACGACAAATCTTGCTGGATCTGACCAAAAAAGTGTGTTTCTCTGAGTGTTTCTCAAAACCAAAAGGGACTTCAAACTTAATATGGACATTTATGTACTTAATTGAGCGAAAAAATATCATTTCTTGCTTGAACAACTGCACTTGCTTGATATTTTTAAATGGAAAAGGAATCGAATTTCGAAAGAGCGGCCAGATAAAGTGCATACAGGGCGATTGGTTTACCATCATATGAACATATACGTATGTATTTTCATGCTATAATACTGTCACATTATAATTTAAGTTGTATGTATGTTTGACACGATTCCTTAGGGATTAAGACACTCAAACATTGACGAGGGAAACACATATTATGATTTACCTAAGCCCTTAAATATTGTCTCCAAAAGAATAAAACTCGTGCTCTGTGGTTAGGAAGTAAATGTTTAGTTTCATTTATGTAAATGAGTTTTTTTTTCATTTTAGGTTGCGCGACGAGCGAAACGAAAACAAAATAGAGCGAGAACCACGATCTCAGGAGCCGGATAATATTTCTCACCATGGCTCTTTAGAAGGACACAGCCCAGTTCTGAACTTATCAAAGTCCAACGTAGTTGATAATGGTAGCATGGATGATCATGAAAGTGATCGCAGTGATGTTCACTCTTCGCTCTCTGTACGTGACGAACAAGAAGAGGATAACACTAGTGACATCAACGCCATCGATAATGATGACGCCAACAATAAAGAGGATGGTAAATTTTGATTTTATGACCGATCAAGTTTTATTTTTTACTTTCACACATATCAGATGTAAGTGATGCTGATATTGAGCGGTGTACATCTCCTCTGTCATCCTCTGTAGTGGCGTCAAATATTGAACGAGAACGACAATCAACTTTAAATTATAAAAATTTAACTGGACCAGCATCAACTATCAACCCCTGCAACACCTCCCCAGAAGCAGTTAGTATCTCGTCTACGGAAACATTACTGCGGAATATACAAGGGTTATTAAAAGTAGCAGCTGATAACGCAAGACAACAGGAGCGACAGATTACATTCGAGAAAGGTAAGTACATCGAGTTTATCGAAAAAAGGAGAATAAAAGGGTGCAGTCATACGTCTTTCTTGTAAAATGCAAGGGAATGATGCTTCAAAAAATAGAAGAGCTAATCGAGCGTAAGCAGACAATCTTCGATGCACCACAAAATTGGGGTAATTTTGAGGTTTCGTTAAAATCTCAGAGGTGTAAAAAGTCACAGTCTGGTCAGAAAAAGACTTTGCTGGGATAAATTAATTTTCTTTGCTGATATCTTTTTGCTATTTTAAATATTTTAAGCGTTGGGGGATTTCTCATTTTCTTACAATGCAGGATAAATCTTTTGTTCTGCACAAGCACATTTTCTACAACTTTTGTAAAATATATCATAATATTCAAGGTAAAATATTGTTCTTTAATTTGAGTAGCAACATTTTTTATGTTTTTTGCGCTTACGTGCTTAATAATCCGTAGGATTTAGGGGCGATGAAAATTATTATATCGTAATAACTTAATAGGATTTCTTTCTTTTAATAAAATTACGGCAATAAAATGTATTCAGTAAAGGAAGTTACATTTTCGTGGTACATAGGGGAATTAGGAATGCGTTGTTCTGAATTTGTGGGGAATAGAGCGGACCAAATGAAAACGAGATAGCGAAAGGACAAAAAATGTTTTCTCACTTTTAATTATTTTGATGAACATTTTATGGTTCCTCAACCGCAACTCACCGTGCTCCAATGTCTCTCAAATCAATAAACTTCACTCAACACTCTCCCAAAATTTTGTGTAGTGATGAGTTTAAAACTGAATTATGCCTCGGAGCGTCGTTGGCGCTAAAATCTTCAAGAAAATAATCTCATCAACCTTTTTGCAATGGCAACCCTTCGAAGAAAATTTGATTTCAAATCCATTATCGTATCACACCACACTAACAACAAAGGGTGGATTGTGTTTATATATGTCTGTGTGATATTTCAAATTTAAATTAGATATCGACATTTCGAAAGTAGTACTGATGACGATTTGCTGCCTTACTCGATCCCCAAAACAGTCCATAATTTGACTAAATATTAAAATGATGTTGTTCCTGTATAAGTTTATGTCTTTCGCCTGTTTTCCTCTTTGCCGCTACTAAGCAGGAACAACAAAAGTCGAGAACCCTTTTGCGCCTCGGGCATATTTTTGAAGAATTAATATAATTATTGAAGCGTAAAATAATTAAACTTACTCTAAATCTTTCTGGATGCGTGGTTCACTCGTGCTCTTTCAGCCAATCATTGTCCCATGTTTGATTTCGGGGAAAACAACTACATAAACTTAACAGAGGTATACCTGTTTACGTATTGTGACCAGTCTAATGTGGAATCAAAATACGATTTGAAAATGTTTTCGATTCCATTCGATCGACTGGCTAAAGTAAAATGAATATTTCCTTAAGAGACAGGCATTCAGTCGCTTCATTGCTTACATCAATGTTTTATGTTTCGTGGCAAAAGGAGATTAATACTTATGTGTGCATTAAAGATCTGTTAAAAATGTTTATGAGAGTAGAAATACGATTCAACTTTACCGAAATATTCAACTCAGTCATGCATACGAAATATACAATTTCGCATCATTTTATCTTAAAATGCTAACAGCTTTCGTTGCACGCAAGTTCGTTGACAAGATAGCATTTGTTTCTGAAAATTATCTTGAACAAGACAAATGCATTTTAAATTTGTATTTGTGCAGCTTAAACAACCGTTTACTGGTTTATAATTGTGGATTCCTAATTTTTGTACAAGCTTACCTTGTAAGTATGCTTTTATGCACGTCTCCAACTGAAAAACTTGCAAACGGCTGATAAGATAATCAATACACTGAAAGAGCTGTAATCTGAAGAGAGATTTTATTAAAACTAAGAAGTATCGTTCTTCTTCATTTTCTTCAAACGCTCCTTCCCAAACCCAAAGAAAGAATATTTTGAATGGAAATTAAAAAATAGACGTTTTTGCAATTTTCAACAGTTTTTTAGTGCATTTTCATCAATTTTGAAAAAAAATGAACTTATATGTCCGATATGTCCGTCTGTCCGTCTGAGTCACAAAGGCTCCGAAACTACAAGAGCTAGAGACCTGCAGTTTTTGCATGATGTCATGTATGGTGTGGAGGGTGGGCAAAAGGTTTTGGTTTTTCCGAAAAACTGCCTGGGGGGTAATTAAGGGGGTTTTCCCGTTGTATGAAAGTTCCATATACTTCGGTGGATTGAGCTGAATTTTAGATATGTTATACATCATGTCAAATCTAGCAAATCATACAGCACATGTTTGCCTCTATCACTTAAGGGGGTGGGGTGAGAGGCCTTCAAAAGGGGGAACATTTTAGTTGCTCTGATTGAGCTGAAATTCAAATTGGTCATGTAAAATGACGAATCAAGCAACATTTGTTCCAGATCATGGTCTCAAAAATGTAAAGAAATTGAAAGTAGGGCAAAATTTTAAATTCAACCGATTGAGTTAAAACTTTGGCAACTGTTAGATAGCATTAAATCCAGCAAAAAACTTGTCCACAGTAAGTCTCTATGACCTAAGGGTGAGAAGCTGTGAGCTCTCAAAGTTTGTATGAGGCGAATATTTTGTAACTCCAATCGAACTGAAACTTGGGCAAATGTTAAATTACACTAAATTTAGTAAAATATCCTTCTACATTAAGGCTCTATGGCCTGTGGGATCGAAGTCAGGGGCCTAGAGGGTCAGGGGTCGAATAAGTTTCTGCAATGTCGGAATTTAGGACAAAATATTTTCACTTCAACCCAACTTTTGCAACAAAGCGAATTGAAAATGCACTCAAATGCGTTCGTCCCCGACTGAGCTTTAAACATGTTTTGAATATTAAATGCCAACTTTCGATTATAGGCCCATGGGCTTGTTTTCTGTTAGAAACCTAGGGTACCGAATCATTTAGGTGTACTTTGTTTCAAGATTCAGGTTAATACATTGCCCAAATTCAATTGAATGCCTAAATCAAAGCTATAAAAAGTTATTTCCACACTTTTGAAAAAATTTTTTGAATGAAAATATTTACTCTTGTCTAGCCCATGACCCTTTTTATTGCATTTTCAGCATTTTGCGAAAAATGCGCTATTGTGGCCGCTTTTCCGTCTGTCTGTCTGAAATTTTATAACTCAAGAACCCGGAGAGCTAGAGAGTTGCGGTTTTTTGCATCGTGTAGGACATGATGTATAGGGGTGCAGGCTAACAATTTTAGTTCCTCACCTCGTCTTAGAGCGGAATTGGGGGTGTTTCACTTTTGTATGAAAACTCCTTATTTTAGTATGTTGTAGTTAGTGCAAAATCTAGTAAATTATGGTTACATGTGACTCCTTCCATGCAAAGGGACGGAGCTAGGGGCCCTCAAAGTTTGGTCTTTTCAAAATTTTTGAAAATGTCTCTCTCTGATTTTGCTTTTAATATATTTTTTCAATTAGAATCCCATATTTTAGAAGCCTGGGTAAATGAACAGAATTAAAGATACTAAAGACCCATCGGGCTTCAGTTCAAACCAAGGCTCATGGACCTGAAATATTCGAAAACAATACCCTCAGCGTAAATTAATTAATAAACTTAACATATAAGTTATAGCCATCACCAAAACATTAATAGATATTTCACTTTGCTTCTCGCAAGCATAACAACTCGAACAAAAATGATCCATTTCTCAAACTTTTATCGAAACAAGTTACTTTTCGCTATTTTACTTGTCGACCATTTGAAATTTTCGAAGAAATCACTAGACTTACCAATACAAGCATATTTGCCACTGGTTAAGTTTCGATACATATGTGACGGGTTTGATACGATTGTAGAAAAAGTTATAAAATACAGAAATGCACATAAAACAAATGTTCTAATCTTTTTCAAACCAATACTTTCTAAGCATTGGAGTTAAAATTTGAATTTTGAAGCAAAGGGAAGACGGGATTCTGGTAACTTTTGAAATCTTGAACTCTATTGAGCTGAAGTCATACAAAGATCATCGAGAAACCTGGGAGAATAGCTTTGATCCTGTAGTTCCCGCTTGATACCATTTTAGTCCCAGAGAGGGCTAAAATTCCATTCAAAACGGTGCAAAGAATCGGACGTACGACAATCTTGTGACAGACTCTTAAATTCTAGAAAGGTCTTAAGTCCTGGACATTTGGGTCATCTAGAGTATCCAACCCGCTATCCCAGCTGAGCGGCGGAATTAAGACAATATAAAATTTATGAAACTTGCAAAGTAAGGCATTTCACAAAAAAAAAAAACTGAATTTAGATATCAATTTAAAAAAAAAGGTTAGAAAGAACATTGGATTCTCTCAAGGTCAGTTTGAGGACTTTTACAAGCTAGGGATGAAGCGATTTTTTTTATATTTGCAACGACCTTTACATAAAATCCACCTTTGGAGTTGTTGCATGGTTGCTTTTTTGCCCAAGGCGATTTCAGTAAGTATTCATTTTTGCTCGGTTGTTGTTGATATGCATTTACATCATGGAAGACATATAAAAATTCTACTTTGAACTAAATAAATGCAAATTGCTTGCGAGCATACGAATTAAAATGATTTAAAATTGATATAAAACAAAAATAAAAAACGTATCAATAATGCGAATAAGATCGCTTAGAACCTAATCGCTCAAGAAAACTTGATGGAAAATGAACTCAATTTTAATGATCTTGTAGAATATTTAAAAAATATAAAACATTTTCTTTTTTCCAGCTGAGCTTAAATTAGATGTGCTACGAGAAAGAGAAGCCAGAGAATCGATCGATCGTCAATTAAATGAAGAGAGGAAACTAAGAAGTAAGCTACTAAAACTCCTAACTTAAAAACTAAAATTTAGTGCAAATATGCCGTATCTAAATTATTCTAAAAACATGTTACAATTTTTATGACACAAGTGTCGCTTTTCATTTGGGAGATAAAAGCTTATCATATTAAAAATCCATACTTTACATGGTTCATCTGGTTTGGGTAACATAAAATACGAAAATGTTTTACCTACACATGAAAAATATGCTTTGTCAGAACGAAGGTTTAGCGCAATTGTACAAAAGTACCACACACACCACTTATCAATAAACTTCACTGGTTTTCAAACTTTAAAAATCCTTCCTGGCTTTGTTCTGTCCGTCCCGGGAGCTCTTTGAAATACTCACCCTGAGACAATAATTCACCCCAAGTGCCGGCTTCTTTCACGTATGTCATACACCCTTCCATTAACGATGCACATGTGTGTTTCAATGTCCATTTCCATTGAAAGCGGTAAAAGAAATAAATTCAACCCAACGCTGTTTCAGACACAGTAATACGTATTCAATCAAAGTACAAAAGAGAAAATTTAATCAAAAATTTTGTAATTTGAGCTTTTGGTCAGTACCGTTTGACACCCATGCAACCATTCAATTTGAATAATTGCGTATGTTAATTACTTCTTCCTTGTTTTCCTACTGCAATTAACCGAACGAAAATTTCTACACCTCGTTTGTTCCTGCCCTAATGCCTCTATATTGTCTGCGATGCCTCGCCTTGGTCTCAGTGTTTGTCTAGGGAAGATATTATAGATAATCTGTAAAATGTAGTGAGTTTTCCGTACGGGCTAGGAACAACAAAGAATGTTTAATACGTTTGATCGGTAACTTTAGTATAATGAAAGATGAATCCATTTGGAAGCATTTTTCCAATTCATTTTGTCTACAACAGCATGTACGAGAGCGTGAGTACGAATGGGTATAGTGCATAGAGCTTAATTGTTCGAAAAGATATTTTATTTCATTTTAACTTTCAAGATTTTAAAAGGCCCTGAAATGAATATCAAATATTTTAAGAAAAATATGCAAAACACAGCAAGATAAAATAAAGGTAGTTGCACCAAAACTTAATGTGTGCAGTACCGTATTATCTCAAATTTCAAAACCAAATTTGAAGCGAACATCCTTTCAATAATGGCAAATATGTTCCGAAATCATCGAATTTCAAGTCACATTAAAATCAGTAAACCACTGCAAAAACCCAGTCATAAAAAACCCATAAGCGCAAATTGATTCAAAACTGAGAAGTTCATTGAAGCAAAAGTAATGTATAATATTGCCAATACGAGTTTCTTCGCTTCTTTCCAAATTTTGCGACTGAGCGCAGCACATACATATCATCACTAACATGATAAATATCACTTCTCGAAGACCATCTGACATATCCGCAAATCAAACTTATGATTTCCAGTCTGATGCAGATGGGTTGATATACGAAGGTTTTCGGCTCTCTTGTAGTGTTCTGCCTCAGTACTTGTTGTAAAAGTATTTGTAGGATAGTACACTCCTTTGAGATGCATTTGACCCACTCTTAATGTCTCTTATCCAGTGTGAAAATGTCCCATTTAGTGTGAAAATGTCTTCATCCATCAACTTACATATGTTTATTTTAAATCCATATCCTAATTTATCCAATTCATTAAATTTTTTGATCCATTGAAAAAAAAAATATTTTTTATCCTTCTAAGTATACATTTATTTATTTTGAAGAATAGAAAGTTTCTCAGATGTGTCTCTAACTATTTTTCGCAACAAATTCTTAGGAACTTCCTATGGTCTAACAATGCAATTTTCTCAAGAAGCTTAAAAGAAGGTCCCTACAGTTTTTTAAGTGTGGTCTTTTTCTCATACAAATTTAAGCTTTTTGGTTACAGAAACAGGGTGCCTACAGCAATGAAAATCTGCCTCTAAAGTTTTGAAAGCGGAGCTCTCATAAAAATCATGACATGAATATCACAATTATTGCAAATTTCTGGAGCTTTTTCGTTACATTAACATTCGTTACATTTCGGAAACATGTTACAAATTTTCGGTGAAAGCAAAGATCTCTCACATTTGATAAATTTCACCATTGACAAAACTGTGTTTCAACCATTGAGCTCTGTCAACTGATCCTCATTTTCTTATTCTCTAAGATCAATCAACGCCTATGATGGGAAATTTTCACTTTCAAAAAGAAAAGCAGTGGACCAATTTTGGAAAGCTTGATGTTAAACGAACGCGCTTAAAATAACCTTTAAAAAACTGATCAAACTTTTTTTTTGTTTCGGGGTTTCCGGGAACCCTTCAGATGTTTCCAAATGCCCCCCCCTGGTGGCCTTCTTCCCCAGCCCAGACGTCTTCTCCAGCCTCAATATTTGATTTTTTGACATTTCCAGAACAAAATTTTCTTCCAATGTCGAACCAAACTTCACCTCTTTTAAAACCCCAAAAATACGATGTTTTTAGGCCTCCTAATCTCTACCAGTAGCTTCCAGGTCCAAAAAGCATAGGATTAGTATGTATCTCTAAAACAACCTTAACATCCTTAAAGACTTTATGCTGTCCTTTCCTCGCTACAGGGCAAAAACCTCGAGATGAAGGACACCTCTCGAGTCCACTTTGGTCGATACCACTCTGAGAGAGTAATTTAATTTTGACCAGATAGATATTCCCTATGTTCACTGATTTATGGTTTTTTACTGCTGGGTCTCCAAGTGCCTTATTTTTATTTTACACGCCAATACCAATGCCAAAAAATTCTTATTTTTTCATTGCCTTTGAGAAAAAACATGACCATTTTTGATTTTGACTCAATCGGAGCCCCGTCGCCAGGTTTTGCACTGCTTATAATATTTTAAAATTTCAACCCAATCCGATGAAGTTTGTGGGACATTCATAAAACTGAGAAATGTTCTAGATACCCCGTGACGATTTTCTGGGAAAACCATTTTTTTTACAGCCATCTTTCAGACCAATTACCATACATTATAATTTATTATTTGGCTTTGCCTTGAAAGGTTAAATCATCACTTTTTAACAGAGAGAAAGTCAGAAGGTTAGAGCATGAAGGAAAGACTTTTATCTGATACGTTTCTAGTGTTTCTTACATTTGATAAAGTATTTGCTCATAGGTACGATTTGGAGTATCTAGCAAAATTATGCAATTGACTAACAGAGTCTTTTAAGTAATTTAAATTTTAATGAGAAAGTGGGAAATATAGCGTTAAATTACATTGGTAAATGAGAATTTGTGTACTCTGCTCTCCTTGTTTATGAATATAAATTATTATTTAATGTGTTTCGCTTATTTTTCGAGAACGCATATAATACCTTTTGTACATAAGAAATATTTTATAAAGGATATACATGTGATAATATGTTTGGTAAACTAGATTCATACCATAAACACAATGCTCGTATCATTTTTCGTATCTTCACATATGAATATCTAAGGAATGATTTGAATTTCCTAATGTTATGTGAAGGTGGGTTAGAAAGAACTTCTCTTTGCATTCTATCGTGCTGGGGAAAGTTTTGTTTGGAGCATTACGGAAAATTTAGAGGAGGAAGTTAAATTTAATTTATTAACATGTTGATTAATTCTGCGCGAAACTAGATACTCTCGTCGATCCCTTGATGTTTCTTTTCAGTTATGCGCATGTAAAGACGCCAAAATTACATGGGGTTGATTATGGTTTTAAATGTTTTATACATCTTTGGTTTCAGCAAAATGATACTGTTTTAATTGCAAATACCAAATACCTACTGGATATTTTGTGTTCAACTTACCAAGCTAATTTAACTGTAAGGGCCGGAACATGAATAATAATATTAATATTAATGAAAAGGTCACTTTTTTGTACGGTATAGAGCTAAAAACTAAACATTCAGTAAACAAGAGAACTAAAAGTCTCATAGTCAAAACCAAAAATTTATTAAACTGTTATTGAAGCCGAAGACAACAACAGAAATTGATAAAATGATAGAGATAAAATTATTAAAAAAATTTTAGCACACTTGCTCCTTTTTGGCTCCTTTGATAAAATTTTCTACAGCCCGGAAGAAGCCCCAAAATAGTCCCGGAGCAGACCTTAAGAAGCCCTGGAGCAGACCTTAAGAAGACCCGGAGAACCCTAGAGCAGATCCGGTGGAGCCCTGGAGAAAAACCAGAGAAGCCCTAGAACATTAGATCCGAAGAAGTCCTGAAGCAGCAAAATTTATCTTTTAAGGCTTTTATAAATCTCATCTTCTTCTCTAGTTAAATGATACTAAAATGAAGCTTACATTTGAGAGCTATATTAAGAGCACATTTTTCAAAAAATGTGCCACAAGAACAAACGCTCTTCCTCGATGTGTTTTTTTTCTGAATCAACGGTTGCAACCAATTCCCTGCCCTAGTTATACAAACTTAAGAATTTCGCGTACTAGGTCTAAAGAGGGCGGAGCAACGGGTCAACAGGGTACCGAAGATCTTATTGGGGCACGTAGGTTGAAAACAGATTACTGCGAGCTTAGGGTTTCAGATACTAACATTATTCAAATTTTAATTTGATTTGATTTGAATTATATTATTGATTCAAAAGAAGCGAATTGTGTTAAACTGTTGTTTAGTAAAAAGTATTTAATTTACTTAGATCTGATATGAAGGTCTTTAAGGATTTTAAGGCCTTCAAAAGGTTTGAACAAACTTAAGCTTAGTGCTGAAACAAAAAAAGGAAGCAGTTGTGCATACTTATGGGATAAAACCAAATCAAAAGGGGAAAATCAAAGAAACCAAGTAAAATACACTCTTTGGTTATAATTCCTTATTGAAAGAGGATTGACTTCCTTGGTCACCCGCCACCTGACACTAGTAAAATTCATGTTTACTTTGAGGCACACACCAATGTTCTCATATATTTGCTCATGTATTGAACCAATGACTCAAAAGTCAATGTTTCCAACGTCACAGGGGTTGACACTTTTACATCAACCGTAGAATGATTTTCACATTTTCGTGAAAATGCTTTTGTAATATAATGTAATAATAATAAAAAGCAGCATACACGGCACAAAACATATGAATAATAAAAAAATATAAAAGGGTGAGAATAATACGCTAAGGCAATATCTTTGTGTGACATACACAGAAATGTTTTATTACATCGATTTGCCATTATTGTGCGATGGTGAAGATTTTTCAATTTACTTTTCGTTCCTAGCGAGAGAAATCAATGTGAAGTAATATTATTTCATTGATAACACATAAACTTTCAATCATGCATCATCATCATCGCCGATTATGATATGCTTACTTATGACTTTTGTCCCTTCACTTTCCGCGCCCGCCAAACCATAATACAAATAAAGATTTCAATTCAAGATATAAAAGCATATTTCTCCAGAAATCGCAAGGGGACAAGCTCTGCCAAAATATATGTGATACGTGGATTTTCTCTCTGTACCGTCGGTACTGTTGGCGTAACACAAGACTGCTTTGTCTAGTAAACCGCAAGAAAGGAATAGTTGCAATTGAATTTTTTGTACAACACTAGAAGTACTTTGTACACTAGAAGTTACTGCATTACTATAAACGTACATATAAATAAATAAATTTTCGGGATCTTGCGACCCCACAGTTGAGATCTTTAACACTATCCAGAAGGAGGTTTTCTTTTGTTTTTATATCAATTTAACACCTTCTACAACGTTATAATAGTCAGAGGCTTTAACCTTAAGTCAGAAACTGACAGGTGACTCTGAGGCAATGAGCCAGCCTATATATCTAAATTCAAAAATTGAGATAAGATTAAGAAACACTTTGGATGCATACTTTTTTCATGAATATTTTTATCGTTAAACCAATCAATTGAAATTTACTCGTGAGTTTTGAGTATAAATAGCTTAAATACAAAATTTTCCCAAAAAAATAATAAATTATCCAAGTATTATTGGTTTCAAAATATGAGACACAATACAAAAAGAGCCGTCGGAATACTGATAGTATCCAAGGTGGGAGCAAGGCACAACCCAATACAGGCAAAGCCAGCCCACTAACAGAACGAAAGCCATTTGAATGCATTTGGTGCTAGTTCGATGTGCGCAAAATCTTTCAGCAACCAACTAGATACCCTTAAGTGAAGGCATTCGCATCCGTACATACGAATGTTACTAAGAAATTTTTCATGAATCATAATAATGTATTGTATCTTTTCATCGTTATTTTAAAAAATCAATGTAGATGATGCTTATTACTTATTTTGAATTCATGCAATTAAAAATATCAACTCCCACATACCTTCATATGTGTGTACATCAAAGTGTATATGTTAGGCTCCACCCAAAAGCTTTCATTGATTGCTGCAAAAGCTTGAGCCAAAGCTACCTCTCTATTTAGGTACTGACTGTAGGAAAATCAAACTGAGTTAAGAAATGCTTAATAGTGTTCTTATACTCGTAATTTATGAAATATGTTCTGTTTCTATGTATTACAGGTTTTTATCAACGACGTTACAAGCGTGAAAAGCGCTCAACAGCTAAAATGCGGGAGCAACTAGACAATGAACTGAAAAAAAGACTACAACTAGAAGACACATTGAAAGCATCTGGGGCTAGTTTAGACGGATTCCGAATTTCAAACTCAAAAGGTACGAATTGAACGTATGCAGACAAATATAAAATCAGTTTTTTCTAAGATCGCACATAAATTGTTTAAAACAATTTTTTCAAAAATTAGCAGAAGCAAGCAGTCGTTCCAAAAAAAAGTTTTGCTTGTTTTGTGGGCACATGTCCTTTGATACAAACAATTGCCCTAAGATATTGTTTTATCTACCTGAATTTTTTGTTTTTCATGAGCCCTTTTTCTTGTACATATGCTCACTTGAAAGTCACATTTGATACTTTTCTGTCCAGAACTACAGAAGGGGAAAGCTATGATGGCCTCAGTTTTGGAAAATGTTGACGTCTTTATTAAGAAATATACCGCTTTCAACACATTCCACGAGTTGGAGCAAAGTACTTAAAGTGCTTAAGGAATAGGGGTGGAATGTGATACAAAACTCGATCCAATAATGCCATTAGTAATTCTAGATTTAAATAAAAAATTACTTTTTTAAATTGACAGATGATTACCGTAATTCAGCTTCTGAACGCACTGAATCACGGGATTCTCGTAACTCATCATTAGGAAACACAAACCACAACAACAACAACAATATAGAACAAAAACCAAATGGAACCCGCAGCTCTATATGCTCCCAGAACTTCGAAGAGTCGCCAGCTCCAGCTTCAGCTCATTTAGATATGATGCCTGTTGGATCAACAAAGTGGGGATACTCATCGAACTTACAAGAAAATTTGGCAACTGGTGCGTTTTGGCAAGGTTATTCAGGTTGGTTGTGTAGCAAGATGGTTACGTCTCTTACCCAATCATAGGATCAGCTAATAACACAATTCGTCCATGGTTTCTTAAAGAGCAAACGGAACAAACTCTACGCCACTCATTACTCTAGAATTGAAAAGAAAATTAAACCTGAATCATCAAATGATTTGATATTTTAACTTTTGTTTTTGAAATACTTTACGGATTTGCGCAGTGTCATTCCTGGTCCATTTATTTACAGTAACGAATTGATTTTTGAGTAATGAGACGTGCGGAATACGGTGAATTCCTCCCAATTCCTTAACTAAAGCAGTGGGATTTCCAACATTTCTGTGGCAGTCACTTAAATTTAGCATTATCTCACAATTTTATTAAAGCTTTTCCCTCTGCATATATTTTATCTTCACTGTTCTTTTTATTTTTGCTATTATCCACGGTTATGTAAGTTAAACCCAATACCCAACGCAATGGAAAAACGTAAATAAGAACCAGAAAATGTAAAACTGGGGTGAGTGACTAAGAGATTTTCCTTTTTTCTTCTTATATCAACGCATCATAAATAGGGATTGAAACAGTGAATTCATAGAATTTACAATCAAAAACATATTTTGTTATGTAGTACCTTCTGAGGCAGATATATGATTTTTACACAGAAGGAGGTTTAGAAGCGTAATGCGAATACAAGGGAAGCTTAGCAGGCTGATATTTCTAATAGAAACTTTATCAAACAATATGGGAAAGAAAATTCAGGAATCGTTCAAGCAGATAATCAAACGAATCTTAGCGTCTTTTCTGCTAATAATGCCCTGGGTTTGATAACATTTTTAGTACCTATCTTAGTCTTTAACTTTTATTGTTCTGGGAGAACGTTGTACTATCAACGGTGAGTGAAGAGGTTTTGCTCTGAAATGTTAATCATAATTTTTGCTGAACTGGCAAGTTGTTATGAATTTCCTCCCTTTCCAATAAATAAAACGTATTTCTTAGCCCGGAGGGGTATGCTAATGAAAACTAAGGTTTATGTACTTGATACAAAAAATGTTCTTACAAGCATAAACTGAGTTTGCGACAGCTGATTATGATAAGAAAACACTAACCGTTAAGCTGCAATCAAACAATAAGCATAACGCATAAATAGTTAAAATATGATTAAAAAGCTAATGAATTTCTTACCTAAATTGCAGAGTCATTGGCACAAGAGCTAGATCTGGAACGGAAAAGTCGTCAGGCTTGTACTGATTCAGCACGTGATAATCGTGATCGAGATATAAACGAATCGTCTTCCACAAAAGGTTCGCTCTCTGATCGTCCAAACTACTATAAAAACACTGCTCTGTTTGGTAGTGCAACTTAGTCATCCATGAACATATTTTAGAGTAAGAAAACATAATAAATGTAGAAAATTTAAGTTTAGGCATAAAACTAACTTCGTACTATTGCATGACTTAACATTTATTAACAAAGGTATTAATCTTCGATCCTTATCATCAGTGGAACCAGAACTCTTCAGAACTTTTGAACATGTGACAAATAATAACTGATCTCATGCAAGTTTTTAAATGCATTTCAAAGTATTTGAGCTGCATAATAAATTATTTTAAATACACCCACCATGTTCTGCCGTTGATCAAAGGTTAGCTTGTCTAATTAAATAAAGCACCGAAAAATAATTTATAATCTACATTTAACAATCAAATCAATTTGATTTGGTTCCACGTTCAATACATTCAATTACTATCTTCATATATTTAAAAATACTTATAGAGTACACACAAACATTAAACATTACATATTAGCCAGTAATATATGAGAGCAAGATGATTCAACATATGCAAAATATACATACACATAAAATCATACGGATATGATAAAAGTACATTTCTACATTTTATGAGATCCTTAAATGTCCCCTATCTTAAAAACATAAAAAACTACATGTTAATGTAGTTTTGAAATTCTTGTTTAGTTGTTTAGTGCTTCTTCGTAGGAAGAAACTTAACCGTGAGAAGCTAGGTTTGAGCTTGAGTTCAAAAAGGTAGAAAACGGTTAGATAATTGCCATGAGCGATTAATAGATCTAAATAATTCATAGGACTCATTTTCTTGAAAGAAAACATGGTTTTAAGTGCATATTTTTCAATAGTGTTCCGTTTTAAGACAGACATTTCTAAATATGCTCATCCTTCAAAATTGACACAAAGTTTTTTTCAGATTCTCCACTGGCCCTTCCCGCTTCTAGATAGTAAAAAACTTAAACCCAAACCTTGACATAAATCTCATAAGTCGAAAATCGGACTTTAACTCATTTTAAAGTTTTAAATATCACTAAAACATATTCAGTGAAACATCTCACTTGATATATACTTATACAGTCACATTTTAATTTTTTTTAAAGCAGCTCGTCTTCGATATACATATGTAGTTCATTTTGATGACTAAGTATAAGGTTTTTACTGTATCAGAGTTTGGATTTACCATTCAGAGTTTATGAATGATCGATGTTGATGCCCTGCAGCCAACATTTGTTTCACGCAATGGGAAAAGGGGCCAGACAACGCAATAAAAAATATGATGTCTCAAGCTTTATAACAAAAGAGTAAATAAATAACATACGAGTGGACGGATGGGAAGTCGTTTTATCTGAAAAAACCTGCTTTAGTCAAACTTATTCGTACTGTTTTTGTTATCCTCAATTTAGTAACTACATATAATGTAAATTAATTGTAAGTTATTTAAGAGATACTAGTAACTATGGTAAATGTCATTACCCTTCGAGTCTGGATAAGGGTGTCACAAATAGCGTAGTCCTTTTAATATCATAGAAGTTCAAAATCTTCTTGCAAAACTTTGCAACAATTCTGTTAGTTGCCAACAGTTTTGTTGTTTAGGTAATAATTAAGTATGGTACGAATATATTTAAGAAACATATATATATATATATATATCAATAAAATTTACACTAACTATCTGTATGTATGCTGGATATTGTAATGAGCTTCATCGATAGCTACTTGGTATACATACTTTTTAGCGAAATAACAACCATTATATTGAAATAAAGTAGTTATGCAAAATCGGTCATAGTTTTTCTTGCAAAACGAGAAGTGCAGCGGTAAGTTAGCCGGCAAACGTTATCATTTACAGTTTCGGTCTGATACAAAGAAACTAATCTACACATCATGTTTTTGAATTTCTTTTATTTTGTTGCGTTTTTAAAACTTAACTCAGAACTTGTCTCTACGCGTAATTTCCAAACTTTACCAAGCAGGCACCTAACTAGCAAAATTAACTCCCTACCATACATGCTTGTACTAAGGACGTTAAAGGAAGGAAAAATTAATGCTTACTGAAAACATAAATGCTTCTTAGAAAAACTTATTTGAATTTTTAAACGAATATAAAAAATAAAGAAAATCGAAGTAAACTTACCATTTAAATTTCGAGCACGTTCGCTGTTTTAATATTATCATAAAATTATTCTTCATCTCCACCAATCAATCAAAGTTTGTACAAAAATTATACATTTTAAATTATAATTCTCTGATCATTCATGAATTCATTAGCCTTTATAAATACACGAGAATATTATAAAAGAAGAACAGAATAGGCTTATACCTTTAATAAAAATAAATGACGAACGAATATTCTCAACGCAGATGTTGTCAGTAAAGTTCAAATTGCTCAAATTATAATTTGACAAAATGTATAGTGTGAGTGTGAATGATAAAAGTAGAAGATGGGTTACCACGAAACATTTTACACGATTCGAATAATAATTGTTATTATGTAAAATTTACATACATAAGTACCTAAATTGTGTAGAGAACAATAGAGGAGCCTTGAATACTTTAAGAAATTAAAATTGCATGTATAAGTATTTTAAATCGCCTACAGGTACCAACTAACATAAAATTGAAATTGATATGCTTCCATCGAAAAATTCAGTGTGGCTTTCACCATTTTTTTTTTCAAAGGTTTACCACGACTTAAAATTTAAATATTTAACATTCGCATTAGGATTGGGTAGCCGTTGTTTTTCGCTAAAGGAAGTCTTGAATCAAGAAAAAGAAGTACATAATTGAGAATTAGGACAGTAATTTTATTTGAAGACTATATTATTCGTCATCCAATTTCTGTCTCAAGTTGCCTCTAACAGTTTTTCGTTTCTTAAATGAGCTGGAACCTTCATTTTCAAGTTGTTTAGTAATGATTTTCTCCTTAAATATTTTTGGCTTAGGCTCAGGATCAAAATTAGGAACAACAAAATTGAAATGCTCAACCTCGGGTCTTTCTGGTAGTTCTAAATCGATATAACTTGAAGGTCTAAAATGTATGCATTAGTTTGAAATGAAACGAAAAATAAAACAAATGAGAGAAAACTTACGTTGGGTCTACAGCTTGCCATTTCCCTAGAGGCCTTGCGGCAGTTTCGGGGTTCTCCCATCCAAATTTTTCCTCTTTTAGATCATTTGAGTCTATTTTCAATGAGCGATTTTCTTCTTTTTTCTTGTCATTCATTATTTTCCTAATTTGTTTGAACTGCTCTCTTTTAAGTGCCGCTGCAATTTCAGCTGAGTTTTTCACAATATCGTCCAACTTTTGCTGCTGCTGATTCGTTGATTTTACTTCTGCCTGCTTCATAATCTCTTTGTACTCTAGTATCGTCATAAATCCTTCTTTTGGAGCTGTCCAAACTGACTCATTAGTTTTGATGTTCCAGTAGTAAGTGTATCCTTCTTCCGTTTTGGCTTCGCACCATAGTGACTCCGCCTTGGCCTGTATAGCTTTTGCAATTTTTGCTTGTCGAATCATTTCATCCTCGGGAAGGGCAATAGCAAGTGGATCAACTTTCTTGTGTGTCTTTACTTCAACTGAACTTCGTTCAGTCACAGACGTGTCTAAAGTACTAGAACCAGAGGGACTTCCGGACAAATCCTTCATGTAGGCCACCATTGCCGCGTCATTCATTTTTTGAATCATGTCGCTCATAGACTTCTCATTTTTTTTAGTTTGCTGAGCAGTTTTGCTAACCTCTGAGATCTTTTTCTGGACGTTTAATTTGTGCCGCCTTCCATTTTCGTGAAACTCCTTGCTCTAAAATTTTTATTAAGTTTTCTTTTGAACATTTCTACTGTTGTTAGTTATTTACCGCCTTATTATCCGTATACCAGCATTTGCAAAAGTTGCAATAAACTCGATCATGGGATTTCCAATAGTCAGCCCTGAAAATTTTTAGCATTTTGATTCGTTTTGCATACCTTTTGGGTTTAGCACAATTACGAGGACCAACGCAATACAATCAGTAAGGGATAGTGAATATCTTCTTTGTAGCAATGCGAGTTTACTAAGTTCAGGTGTCTTTGCCACACGAAGTTCGAGTAGTTTTTAATTACGGTTGCAGAGAAATTAAAAGTCAATGCGGTAGCTACAAATTCATCCATTGTACGGTTTCGAGACGGTGCCATTATGAAGGCTGTTCCAGTTTTAGCGAGGTAAAAAGCAATTGTTTCTAACAAGGGTTTGTGTGAGTCAACAAAGAAGAGACAATCTGCTGAGAGAATAAAATCATACTTGCCCAACTCGATTTCACATTTACACTTGCTTTCCCACTTAATAACCGAGCTTTTTATTCGACAAAAATGCTCATTCATTGTAATTGACTTTGAGACGCTCTCCACAGAGAGAGGGTTACCATCGGTCAAGTGAACAAGAAAAGGAAAACCATATTTTGCTACCAAAAGGCCAGCCAGGCATGTCATTCCACCTCCAAGTTCTAATACCCAACTGTTTTGGAACTGGCACAGGTGCTCCAACACATAAACGGCCAACGTTTCTTCAGATGGCCATATATAGATGTTCCCTGTGTTGTTAAACCCAATCAGGTCTGTGGGTGTCCAGACGCGATCAATGTTTTGCACATTTATGCAGTAAGTCTCGTATTTTAAATTTATCAAGCACAATCGCCAATCTTGACCGAAACCACTTGTAGGCATTGCAACATCACCAAACGATATGATATTAAACCCATCAAAATTCTGAAATTTTCTTCTCTTATAGTTGTTGTGAATCAAAGCGTTGGCGAGGATTTTCCACCGCTTTCGAGCTGGTGAAATTTCAGTATTTGTATAAAAGCTTTCAGAACAATTAGATGTTAAGTGGTCATCTTTGCCTTTTTTTCTCAGTGGAATCAAGTCAACATCAACCACGCAGCTGTGCATTTCTTAAACTTTTTTGACACTGAAAAATGCAATCATTTTTATTTATCAGGTGATTGTTTTGATAAGTATTATCAAAACGAACTGTCAAAATCCTATTAGTGAAACTCAGGCAGCTCAACCAATATGACGTTGCCAACTTTGTCATTCGACTTTCTTCTTTTCCCCACTGCAAAGTTTGTCGTTTTAGTAGCTCACAATTTAGGCATCAACATCAACATTATTGAACTATCATCGAATGATTATTCATCGTCCTACAAACAACAATTAAAAATAGCAACTTTTGTGGACCACGACAGAAATAATTTTGTCTTAACAGAACCGAGCGCAATTGTAACTTATCTCATTGAGAGTCGTTTTTCGGAACATAGGTTTTACCCGCGAGACCCAGTCAAACGGGCCGTGATTAACCAGCGGCTCTACTTTAACGCCAACATCTTGGTCTGTGGTATCGACAGCATCGTCCACCCCCTGATTTTTGGCTTTACGAATGAAGTGTCAAAAGAAATAGTCAATTCAGTTCTAGAGGGGTTTTGGTGGCTTGATAGTTTTTTGGAGATCAATAAATGGGTTGCCAACGACTTTATGACCATTGCGGATTTTGCCATTCTGATTCAAGTGCAACGTATGATAGCGCTTGGTATGTCTCTTAAGCAGTATCCGAATATAATACGCTGGGTTGGCCAAATGGAGCTTATCTTAGAATACCACGAGACTAAGGAGGCGATCCAGAGCTGGGCAAACGTTATTAGAGGCCTGGCATCTAAAAACATAGGCTTCGAAATTTTCAATGCTAACTAAAACTTATGTAATACTCTTATTCACTTTGTGATTATTATTTAGCTCGTTTTGATAACCTTGCAGGCAGCAAATAAATTTATAAATAAAGTTTTTCATTTTCTTACCATAAAAATTTCTTTTAAGACTAAATCACTAAAGCCAGAAACAAACCGCCACCAAGATGCCGGCGAGTCACAACACAGAGAAGTTTAGTATGCGCAGAGTTGAACGCAATTTAAAAATGAATTGAGAAAGATAGTTTTAAATGGGGATGGGGGCCAAGATTGCATTGTTCGTATGGCTTGTTCGCAATACTACAATATATATGAGAATACAAGTGGTGCCATTGTACAGATATAAATTAAAAAGCATAATTCATGTTCGCTTTGAAACGGTCAGCGGGCGTTTGGCGCTTACCAAAGATTTTAAAATATACTCGTCGAAATGACAAAACTAACTTAAACTAAGTGTAAAATTGTCAAACTGTGCTAGCAAATTTATATCAACACAGTTTTGGATACTAAAAATACCTCATCGCCACCTATTTATAAGCTTTATGAATATTTTATGTTTCTTGCACAAATGAATGGTCCTCGTAATATGCTGTCCAAGTAATGCAAATATGCGTGTGTAAATATAAACTCACATTTTATTTGTTTTCAAATCAAACAAGTTATTATTGTTTTTGCTAAAATTTTCCGTGTTTCGCATTTGCACAATTCCAATAAAGAGGGCACTGTGCTAGGTGAATGTAGTTCCATATATGGCCGTTACGAAACCAGCGATGTTACTTTTTTATAGCAAAATTAATAAACAAGTAGCACGTACAACTTTATTAAATTATCTCAAAATCAATATTAAGAAGTTAGTTATGGAAAGTATTGGCAATGAAGAGATTAAAACAATTCTTCAAACAGGGAAAGATTTGAGGGATTATGCTATACAGATTGATAAAGAATTTAAAGATGTGGAGAATGAAAGCATTCGAGGTAAAAACAAATTTTATGATATACATGTTTAATTTAGTTATTATATCATTTCATCGGTTTGTTCATCCAGATTACATCAAGGAGAGTGAGAATATTGCAACCCTCCATAATCAGATCCATGACTGCGATGAAATTCTGGGTCGAATGGAAGAAATGTTGACAGACTTTCAACATAAGCTTCTTTCCATAAGCTCCGAGATAACAGCCCTACAAAAAAAATCAGTGTCCATGTCGGTTCAGCTGACAAACCGACAGCAAATTCGTATGACCTTGCACCAATTTGTTGAGGATATGGTTGTTTCAGAAGACTTGATTAAGTACGTTTAAGTGAATATTTAGATGACTGAGCCAAACTTAAAAGTCTTTTTTTAGAGTTATAATGGAAACTCCTGTGACAGGAAAAATTTTTTTCACAAAATTAAATGAGCTAAACCACAAGCTGAACATCACAAAGGAATTGAGTTTTAAGGAATCAAAAGCTGCAAATGACGTCCATGATATCCTAGAGAAGCTGAAACTCAAAGCCATGGGGAAGATCAGAGTTTACTTGCTGGAACAGATCTACAAGTTCCGCAAACCCATGACCAACTACCAGGTTCCTCAGAACGCCCTTCTCAAGTATAAATTTTTTTTTGAATTCATACTCTCTAACGACCGACAAGTGGCTCAAGAAATCTGCAACGAGTACGTGGAAACAGTAAGCAAAATGTATTATAGTTATTTCAAGAGCTACTCTTCCCGGCTTATCGCGCTAAAATTTGAAGAGGCTGTGTCTAAAGAGGATTTGATGGGAGTTGAGGACACAGCTACGAAAGGACTTTTCTCCAAGGTGTCTAACATCAAAAATAGAAGCACTATTTTTACCATAGGAAGTCGTGGCGATGTACTTCACCAGCAATTGGAGGCCCCCATCATTGTTCCACATGTCCAGCAAAAGTCGAAATACCCATTTGAAGCTCTTTTTCGATCGGAACAATATGCTTTGGTAGATAACGCTTGTCGCGAGTATCACTTTATCTCGGAGTTTTTTATGGTCAGGTCAACCCAAGCACAAGAACTATTCAACCAAATCATGGGCAAAACTCTCACTCAGATGATTAAAAATCTAGAGACTTACGTGATGGAGTCTTACGACACAATAGCATTGTTTTTATGCGTCCAACTTATTTTGCGGTACCAATTGATGTGTCATAAGAGATGCGTTCCGTCGCTCGACAGGTGAGAAAATTGCCTATCGTACCTTTCCCTGTCGTCTTAAGTTTCATAACAACAACCAACTTTAGCATAGCAAACGATCCAAACGTATCATTAAAACGATGTTTTTGCAGGTACTGGGATACTCAGCAAGAGATAATTTGGCCTAGATTCGAGCACGTGTTTCGACTTAACATCCAGAGTGTACGAGACTGCAACCCAATAAAGTTCAGCAAAGAGCTAGGCCCGCATTACGTACGTAACTTTTATTCTTGGGGCATGTTTTCGTGAATCCAATCTATGAAATGGGCAATCCCAGTATAGACACTTGGAATCCGAATGTCTCCGCAGGCATCGGATCCGAACGACAAAATCGCAATCTGCCAGAAAATGCCGTTCTCTCTCACTACTAGAGGCGATCCTCCGAAACCCTGACAGACGTCTTTTCCTTCTCCACCTACACACATGAGCTGGTCTCCTAAAGCTTTGTTTGAGTTTAAAGCCCCAGTAGGTCCATAGACTCGCTGACATGTCTCCCATGGTGCCAAGGGAACATTCAGGGACTCCAGACGGTTTGAACGAGTAGCACTGTGAGCTACTCTACCCCAACCCACGACAGTGGTCTGACGTCCTACGATAAGATCGGCCTTGTCTCCTCGCAGGCAGATTGGCTGGGCAGCGACAGTGTAGTTGAGCGGGACCTTTAGAATGATTAGAGCAATATCATGATGATACTCTCCTTGCACGTAGTCTGGGTGAACGATGATGTAGCTTATTCGATGGTTGACTGCTGGGGGAGCACAAAAGCTAAATTCTGAGCAGTCCAGTTCAGAAGACCCATCATAGTCACCAACGCGGATTGTTGATCTAAAATACAGCAACTTGATTAGACCCATTAGTAGGCATAATTACATACATGTGAATTACGTACAGTTTAAACCCATCAGACTTGGCGAGGGCACAGTGAGCCGCCGTTAGAATCGTGTTACGAGATAAAATTGAGCCAGTACATGGAAAAGCAGTGTTACCATTGTTAGTATCTAAAATCAAACCAATTATATTGGCTTAAGCTGAGAGTACGACATGACGAAGCTTACTTCTGAATCCGACGCGAACCACGAAAGGAAAAGCGCCTAGTTCTTTATAATTTTTTCCTTGCACCAGGCTGCGGCCGCAGGTCTCAAAATCCCTCCTTTGTTTAGCGCAGCACACCATTGGTTGGTTTTGATCGTCGGCGCCACAGAAAATATTTTTCTCTCCGTTGTAGCATTTCTTGGCCGCCTCTAGTGCGTAGTTCTCCCCACACTCCAGTACTGGAACGCAAGGTCCGATTCCGTAGCAAAGAAATGAGTCCTTCGACCCACCCCCTGATCCACTCCCATATAGTTCCCTCGTGCTCTTTTCGTCATTTCGATTGAGCCCTGCAATAATCTTGTCCACACCAGCTGACGCCCTGTGAATAACTAACCCAGCAACCATTATAACGACCCCAAATATTTTCATCTTCTAGTATTCGTTTTGCGACTAATTCTGTGCACGAAAGAATCAAAACTAAGCCAGTCAATGTTGTGGCTCAACGATGGCTGATAATAAATACAAACATATTGCTACTAGCTACGTGTGTGCTTGGAGCATGTCATGGAGATGGTGATGGGTCGGAAATAACTATATTGTCTAGTATTGCACACAGAAGCGACGCCACCTAATCACAAATCTATCCATTCAAACAGAGCAAGTTCATTACATTTGAATAAAATAATGGAAATAATTTTTATCAATGAACGATCGTAAATTTTTTTACATATAACTATAATAGAAGTTGTACTCGGGAGTGTGTGAATTGTGCTTTCGAGTAGCTTTACATCATTTATGTGGAGCATCTAGCGTATTAATAAATGCCAAAGTCTAAGAAAACCCAGCTTAATTACTAAATATGAGGTTAACTACATTTGCTTCAAGCACAAACTTTTTTAACATGATGAAAAATTTGGACGAATACAAGACAATAGTGAAAATAAGCTTTAATCTTTTATTTTATCTCTTACTCTATAAATTTTCTCCTTGATGATTTTATACAAAGAGTACCAATTTATTTAAAGTTGCCTTGAGTTTCAGATGTAATTTACGATACACTATACTTATAGATGAGAAGTTAATGCTTCACCAATTTCAAGCGAACACTTACTCTTTTTGCAGATCACTCGGCGGTATGCAGAGTTTTCAGCAGCAATTGTTGGTATTTCAGAAAAATTCCCCAATGAGCTAGTAAATCGTTTGTTACATGAACTGCAGAACGAAGTAGAGTGTTTCATGCTTCGAATGGCCGCAATCTTTGCACAGCGGAAGGAGCAACTAATTTACCTAATCAATAACTATGACATGGTTTTGGGTGTTTTAATGGAGCATACAAGGGATAATTCAAAGGAGGCCGAGACATTTCGAGAGCAATTGGGTCTGAGGAGCAATGAGTATGTAGAAGAGATACTACAACCCCATTTTGGAGGCTTAATTCAGTTTGTACGAGAGGGAGAAGCGCTGCTGGAAAAAGACCAGATGGAAGAACTTCGGAGACAGGAGAGGAAGAGTCTTGTGCTCGTCAATAGCTTTACAGCTAGCTGGAAGAAGGCTTTGGAGGAGATAAATAAAGAAATTTTGATATCGTTTCCATCACTTTTAACCGGATCGACGCTGCTTCAATTGGCTTTGCAGCACTTGATCCAGTATTATCATCGTTTTCATAAATTGTTAACGCCAAATGCGCGCACTCAACTGGTTAATGTACATGTTATCATGGTAGAAATCAAAAAATACAAGAGCGCTTATTAGGAAGTTATCTGGACCATTGAAATTCACGTGAAAGTAGAACAGCTGTGAGCTTCATATTTTGTTAAAAATAAATATAATTTAAGTATGCGACATTAATTCTTCTTTAACTTCTTTTTGTCTGGCAGGATACCCATGGACTCCTGGTACTTCTGAACGAGCTTTTCTTGAAGCTCCGGCATGCAAGGCGAATACCTGCTATACTCCATACTGAACTCTCCTTTTCCTTGGGTACTCGACCTAGAAAACAATTAGTTAATCTGGATCTACATTGGTAGTTTTACATTCGGGCCGATATATTTAGATATTGAGTTTAGGATATTATTTAGCAACTACCAAATAGTTGATAAATTCCCCAAACAAAAGTTATAAAAACTTACCTTAATTCGCCAGCGTAGCCAAACATCTCATTGAGAGGCACTTCGGCATACACCGTGAACCAGCCGTCACTTCCATCAGTGCCAGTAATAATACCTTTCCGCCTGTTCAGCTGACCCAAAACAGAGCCCTGGAACTCGTCCGGTGCCGTTACTTCTACCATCATTATTGGCTCCAAAATTTGCCAGAACCCCACCTCAAAGACCTGTTTCACAGCGCCCTGTGCTGCGAGACTGAAGGCAAGCTCACTAGAGTCCACAATGTGATGACCTCCATCTTGAAGCCTGAATCGGATGCCACTGAGGCGATGGCCACTCAAAAGTCCTTTCTCCGCCATGAGTCTAAATCCTTTTTCGATGCCAGGAATAAACTGTTTTGGAATATTTGTGCCCACTGTCTCGTCAACAAACTCTATCAAGGTGTTTTGGTCCGGAGGAAGTGGTTCCAGGATTCCAATCACACGGCCATATTGTCCTTGACCTCCGGACTGCTTCTTGTGGAGGTAGTCAAATTCACAAGGTGATATGAGAGTTTCTCGAAACGCAACTTTGGGCTTTCCCAATAGAACTGGGCAGCCATACTCCCGCTCCATTCTCTGTGAGTAGATCTCTAGGTGTAACTCCCCCATACCAGAAACTAGGGTTTCTTTCACGTCTGTGTCATAGTAAAATTGAAAAGTGGGGTCTTCTTTGGTAAACCTAGCGATTGCTTTTGAGAAATTGTCTCTGTCCTTGCTGTTAACGGGTTTGATGGACATCGATACTACTGGATCTGGGACAAAAATCGATTCCATGGAAAGTTGCAACTTCGATTCGGTGACAAAAGTGTCTCCACTCGCACAATCGACCCCAAAAAGAGCAAAGATGTCTCCCGCATAGACTTCATTAACGTCTTCCATTTGGTTGGAGTGAAGTCGAACCAGGCGAGAAATGCGAACTTTCTTTTTGGTGCGAGTATTAAAGATATTTTCACCTTTCTTTAGCACACCCTGGTAGCAACGCATGTACGTAAGCTGACCAAACCTCCCCGCCTCCAACTTGAAAGCGAGGGCTACAAACGGAGCTTTACCATCTCTTGCCGGATTTAGGACAACTTTTTCCGCCTCCTTTCCATCAATTTCACGCAGGCCAAAGTTTGTTACTTCTCCTGGATTTGGAAGATATCTCAGAACTGCGTCTAAGAGCGGCTGAACTCCTTTATTTTTCAGAGCAGTTCCTACGAGGACAGGCGTGAAGGTCCTTTTGAGACAACATCGTCGAATAGCCTCTTCTAAATCTTTCTCGCTTATGGGTTTTTCTTCCAAGAACATCTCTCCTAAGATTTCATCAGCATTACTAACGTGCTCTATGAGCTCTAGTCTTCTATCTTCAGCTTCTGTACGCATATCTTGAGGAATATCATCTTCTCGAACTATTGTGCCAAGATTTCCTTCGAAGAAGAGTGCCTTTCTATGAATTAGGTCAATTATTCCTTTGCAGTCACTCTCCAGCCCTATTGGGAGCTGAATAAAGGAAGCGTTGTGATTTAACTTAGCCCGCATCTGACCCAGCACTCGAGCCGGGTTGGCTCCCATTCGATCCAGTTTATTTATGAACGCCAGACATGGTACTTCATATCGTTTCATTTGACGATTCACAGTAAGAGTTTGGCTTTGCACTCCTCCCACGGCACAAAGAACCAATATTGCTCCATCTAGCACTCGAAGAGCGCGCTCAACTTCCACGGTGAAATCAACATGACCAGGCGTATCGATGATATTGATGTTGTGTTCCTTCCAAATAGTGTAGGTAGCGGCAGACTGAATAGTGATGCCTCTCTGTCTCTCTAGCTCCATTGAGTCCATCACAGCTCCGACGTTATCCTTGCCCTTGACTTCGTGCATTGCTGAGATTCTTCCAGTATAGAACAAAACTCGCTCTGTCAGTGTCGTCTTTCCGCTGTCGATGTGGGCTGATATTCCTATGTTCCGGATTTTTTCTAGAGGTTTGTGTTCAGCATACTTAGCGTGAACGCAGTATCGGCGAATGTTAGTGATCTGTAAGTGATTTCCAGGTTATGCAATCTTCCAACCCAACGTGTTTTTAGTGCATTTTTTCTAATGTTTACCGCTGGAGCAGTGTAGGAGGTCAATATCAACTTCTCTATGATTACTCTTTGAATTGTCATTTTCTTCTTTTTAAACAATTACTACTTTGTTCGACGAGAGTCTCCTTAACTTGATTCCTACGTGAAGTAACAATATAAACAACATGTGTAACTCTACGTAATGCTCTGTAATGGTAATCAATTCAAATTCAAATCAATTTAATCAATTCAAATATAATACTACTTGACATAGCTTATATAGGAATGCAGAGCTGCGGAGCATCTCCAAATTCCGACTTCGCAGTCGAAGCAATAAAAATTTTTGGTCTGGAGTCGGGAGCGGAGTTTGGAAAAAAATTTCAGCTGCGCACCTTTTCTTTGGATCAAATCGATGCTTTTCCAAAAGTTGATAATGGATAAAAATTTATAAAAAGAAAAATTGGAGATTAAGCTAAAGGGTCCATTTTCAAAGATTTTAACAAGACCAAACTTTGAAGGCCCCTGGCTTCGTCCCTGTACATGATATGGGACACATGTGGTACCATGATTTGCTAGATTTTGCACAAACTACAACAGACTAAAATTTCAGCTCAATCGGATCTGATATAAGGAGTTTTCATACAAACGTAAAACACCCCCCATTCCCCCCTCAAGAGGGGATAGGGATCTAAAATTCTTAGCCTGCACCATTTCAGACCATGCCCTACACGATGCAAAAAACCGTAGCTCTCTAGCTCTTCTGGTTCTTGAGTTATAAAATTTCAGACAGACAGACAGATAGACGGAAAAGCGGTCACAATAGTGCATTTTTTGCAAAATGCTGAAAATGCACTAAAAAAGTTTTTTCTCTAATTTTAATACTATGTATCTACCATATAACATATATTAACATCGGATGATCGGAGCCCTTTTAACAAAAAGTTGTACCCTGGCGGTGATGAAGGTTTCAAATTGGCGCGTGCCTCCTTTTCATAGGTGATCATTTATATTTTTAGTGCATTTTCAGCATTTTGCAAAAAATGCACTATTGTGGCCGCTTTTCCGTCTGTCTGTCTGTCCGTCTGTCTGTCTGAAATTTTATAACTCAAGAACCAGAAGAGCTAGAGAGCTACGGTTTTTTGCATCGTGTAGGGCATGGTCTGAAAGGGTGCAGGCTAAGAATTTTAGATCCCTATGCCCTCTTGGAGGGGGGAATGGGGGGTGTTTTACGTTTTGTATGAAAACTCCTTATATCAGATCCGATTGAGCTGAAATTTTAGTATGTTGTAGTCTGTGTCAAATCTAGCAAATCATGGTAGCACATGTATCTTCTATTATGTACAGGGACGGAGCTAGGGGCCCTCAAAGTTTAGTCTCTCGAAATCTTTGAAAATGCACCCCCGATTTTAACAAAATTTGATTTTATTTACAAATCGCTATGTATGGATGTCGATGCTTTATTTACGTATATTATGTGTACATAAATGCTCAGCAGAGCACGAAGAAGTTAAGTTTTTATATTAGGGGTTTAAAGTCCACTTTTCTTCTATTTTTTTCCGATTTCCACTTCTTCGGATTTTGCGAAGTGTTCAAAACTTAGGAGCTAGTTGAATTACAAAAGTTCGAATTTGCATGGGCTGGAGCTCAACCTCAAAATCGATTCCAAAGCGGCGTTCGTCCTTTTTGATTTCATTCTTATCATCATAATCTTTGGGAATAGCGAAGGTGTATCTCTGATTGATGTTGTCAAAATGAAGGTCTTTAGGATCCGAAACAAATTTCATGCGCTTAGCATCACTGATCCATTGATTAGCACTCAAAGTCGTTTCTCGAATGGTCCAGATGTTGAGGTTCCTGAAAACGTCCTCGAGGTTGAACTTTACAGGCTTCGAGTATTCCAAATCTTCATCCTTCTCGAGCAAATGCTCAAACCGCACTAAGTAAGAGTCCCCGTTCACAATGTCGCGGCGCCAAGGCTCGAAGGTGAGGACATGAATATTGATAGGTAGAGATAAAGTTATAGCCGAAAACTAAAAATTGAAATTAAAACTGCAATTTTCTGATTTCAGTTGTTTCGTACTCAACACTTTCACTTACAATATTGGAATATGAGGATGTCCAGTTGAGGTAGTCGATTTTTGAAGCATCACTAAAGAACAACCAGCTAGAAAGTTGCTTTTGGTTCTGCAGGAACCTCTCTCGAGCTTGAATAGTTGGGGTTTTTTCAGAAACCTTTCCGAAAACCATGTGATGTTTTCCCCTAGCCACGAGTCCTTTTCCATATCCGGGTTCGTTTAATGCTTCAGAGACTCCGAAAGCATCGTCATGTAGCAGTCTTCGATGGACCTTAGAGAGAATAAAAATTTAATGAGACTGACACTGTTAAGAAAAACAAATTCGTCCCATCTGCTCGAAAAATTAACTTTTGCGCCCTCAATGTAGGGCTCAAATAGGCTCGAAAGGGAGACCTGAGCCCTTGGTAAAAATAATAACTATCATATATACACTCACCATCAGCTCAAGAGACCCATCAAAGAGGCTAGTTCCACCTTGGGCTCTGTCAGTCAGAATAGAGAGCCTGTTATTGTCGTCTTCGAGCGCGATTCTATTTGTCACAGGGTAATAATTTCCGGCAATTTTTTCTTCAAGTCGTAGGTCCCAAGTTTCCCTGTTATTTCGTTTACGGCGTAGCATTTCGCGTCCATTAGAGTCCGTGTAAAATGTCCCGTTGTTTTCAATTAGACTGTAGAAGCGAGACACAATTTCTTTTCCAACCTTGTCATCTACAGGAATAGGGCCCACTAGCCACTCAAACTCAACATAGTTCTCCTCTCTATAAAGACGCACAACTTGGCTACACCAATCGTTAAAAGTCTGGCGCACTTCTTCCACGTGAATGCCCCGAACGACTGAGAGAGTTGCGCTCTTAGCGACTATTTTCTCGGTGTTATTAGGTCGAAAAATGTAGGCTCCAGAAGAGCGATTCAGAAACTCCATGTTGTTACCAGAAGCAGCTTCATAGTACACAAAGTACTGTGTCATTTTACTCGACACACCGTCAGCCGTTATAGTTTCGAGGAGCCCTCGGTCATTGAACGTTAGGTTAAGGTATTTATTGCTGATGGAAACAATACCCTCAGCCTCAAATTCTAACTTAGTGTCGTATGTGTGGTCATTGAGACGTGTGATGAAGAAGGATTTATAGCCCATTGGAGGAATTTCTGAGGCCAAAAAAACCAGCTCTTGAGTTGCATTATTTTTCCTAAATTCGAGATTACGGATCGTGGAGGGAGTTGGGTTGAGCTGGTGTAGGATCTCGACGTTTCGGTAATCCTGCACAAGATAATTTCCATCCCGCACGGGGACTCTTACGTATTCAAAAACTGAGTGGGCGAGTGGATTATAAACTGTTATGATAAACTTGTTGCTGGTCTCAGAAATCTCACACTGGCTGATGTTAAGAAATTTGCATGAAGTGAAGCTGAAAGGTAACTCAGTAGCAGGGAGCTTTGAGGCCTCCGCATCATTCTTTTGGGAGGTTCTTGTGCTAAGCTGGTTCAAAGCGATATGGGTGTTGGACGAACATTCATTCAAAGCACCATCTAAGATTCTAGCGTAATCAAAGGCAACTTTTTGCTTCTCGGTTCCAGTTATTGCGTCGTGGTGTTGCATGACTCCCATTGCTTCTCGTAAAGCAGCAAGACGTTCATCGAACTTTTCGTCAAAAGTCGGAGCAAAAGAAGTTAGCTGCTTACAAATTTGCAGAAACTGATTGCCAATCCTCTCGAACCTTTTTATCGTAGGCCGTGACGAGAAGTAACCGGTCCAAAATGCATGCGGATCTGAAGCGTATGGGAAAAAGTCATCGAACTTCTCAGGCCAAGTTAGCTTTGCGTCGTTTAGCGCTTTGAGATAGCAAGAAGGTGTAGAATAAAATAAATTAATATCCGATCCATTCTTTTGGCGGTCATTTGCATATCTAAAAGAAAAAGCAATTAGAAAACGCGAGAATCTCATTTTTGCCGCTACTTTATCAACTTGTCCAGATTTTTAAACCAAGCACGGGCGTCTTGATAGTTAAAATCGTCTCCCATAGTAATTAGAAGGTTGGAAGAATGATAGGATAACGACACACTCTCGATATACTCGAAGAATGCGTTAACCTAAAATTTTGGCTGGGTTAATGATTATTTGAGGCGAAAAGTATGCATAGATTAGTTTGACCATTGATAAAAGAATTAGTCTAATATTCGTACTTTGTCAATTTATCCAGGTTTGCAAACCACGAAATGGCGTTCTGATAGTGAAAATCTTCACCCATTGTAATTAAAATGTGGTTCGAACGATAGCTTTTAGAGATGTTACGAACTATGTCAAAGAACGCGTTCACCTATAAAACGATAGGGAGTCAAAACTGAATAGGAGTTTTCCACCACCAAGAACCAGGTTTGACCAAAAGCATATTTAGAAAGTTCATCCAAAGTTACCTTATTAATTTATCCAAATTTACATAGTAAGCATTGGCGTCCATGTACGTAAAATCACCGCCCATCGTTACTATGAGATTATTTGACCGATAATAATTTGACTGTTGGTATATGTATTGAAAAAACTCGTCAACCTTTTGGAAAATATTTTTTAATGGTCAAACCCAGAATTAGGAAACAATCTCACCCTCTCTGGAACGTTGTAGTCGGGACTTTTAGGATCGTCTATGATGGGCTCGTCGGCGCACAAAATGTCGAAACAAAAGCCTGGAGGAGGCGAGTAGGTGTTGTACAGTACACCAGTGAAAAGGTCTGCAGATTCTCCTAGACTTTGACTGCCATGCCAAATCATTTCGGGAGTCTTAGTGGTCATCCTGTGACCTTTATCCTGATAGTCAATACGTCCCAAGAAAAGTCCATCATAGTTCATTTGGGCAAAGAGCGAGGCTTGCTCTCGTGAATGGCCAAATGGGTCAATCTGCCAGCCAACTCGCGGACGACCACATTCACCAAAGGTGTCATTCAGACGTCTCAGCCCCCACGTAAACTGGTCGACAATGCTATTGTAGTGAGTGGCAGCTTCATCATTCATGCTCCAACCTCCTCCAATGAATTCCAGCCGACCTTCACTGACGAGGGTTTGAACCTGTCGCCTGACTTCTTCAGTCTGCTCACCCCACCATTTGAAAAAGAATGCTGATTCGACGTAAATAAATCTCTTCTTGGAGTCCTTAATAAGTTCTTGGACCACAGAGTCAAGAATATACTGAACTCCAGCTTTTTGAATGAGTGACTTAGACCCGTAATAGTATTGGTCTACGGTCTTAAGCCATCCAACGTCGTCATGGGTATGAGGGACAATATGAACATTTAACATATTAGCTTTCGGAACGGTGCATGACTACGAAAGAAAAGGAATACTCTATAATTTTAATATTTTCAAAGAAAAGCATTTCAATTTGTATAACACTAAATGCACTTTAAAAATATACTGATAACTTAAATAGCTGTTATGAATGACGTAGCAAAGTTATAAATTTGTGAAGCTTTCAAAAATGTCAATATAAAAAGTATCACGTCTGGCTAATGTTAAGAGATTACATTTTTGAATAGTTGTTTTACAGCTTAACAAGTTACTTGTAAAGTAGCAACCACATTGGAAATTTTCCATTAATATTGTGCACTTTGATTACATGTCCATTGATATTGTTCATAAAACCAGCGTAAATTGAGTATGAAATTATTTTTATGAAAAGGATCAATATGATAACATCAAGAGTGTAATAGAACTACGTACATATAAAAAGAGAGTTAAATTTTTGACTTATAGTGATATCCTGAGGTCAATACGCCCAACATTTGTATATATTATTTATGAACGTTCCCCAAACTCAGATAAGGTACTTTTTGTTGTACTTACGTTGTACCCGCACTTGATTTCAGGAACTGAACTTGATCGAGCTTTAGTTTCAGAGTTCTCTAGCTGTCTCCTTGCTTCATCATGTTCTAAGGAGTCAAATAGCCTTATTTTTTTAATGAAGAATCTATCGGCTATCGAGAATGTACAATTTGCTATTAAAATAACAATAAGAACCAATTCAAGCTTCATTTTGCAAAGCTTGCGTGTCTCACTGATAATACGTCTTACTTTCTCAATGCTCTAGAAGCAAGTGGTGATTTGTCAGAGACGTGAAAACAGTTGACAGAATTGACTTGATTAGTAAGTTTTATTCTCGTCTTCGTCTCGTCTTGTGGTTCGATTTTCTCATTCTTCCTTTTAAAAAATCTCGCTTATGCATGTATGTTTGTGTAACAAAAGTTCACTCGCATAAACTTGTTCGCTTATTTAAGTTGAATTATTAAACATACCATTTCAAGATGTTCTTTGGTATTGAACACAATGTTGTTCTACCCTTATAAAATGTTCATTTTGACATGCTATTTTTATTTTTTAGTTTTCTATCCAGAATAAAACTGTATTGAATGAAAAATATCTTTCTATTCAATATAACTTCGGATATTCGGAATTTGTAATACTTACTAGTCTCATTAAGCTCCAACGGCACTACCCACGCAGTTGCTCATTGCTAACTATAACTTTAAACATTAAAAAGTTACCGTAAAATTCAAACAAATACCTTGGCACCCCTGCCAGCACCACAACAAACGGGACCGACCAAAGTTTTTCTTGTTATTTTTTCGTGACTGACTTATAAAATATCAGTCGCCCAAAACATTCCTTCGTCGTATTTTATATTCTGTACATTCATTTTTAGAAAAAAGCATTCCAGTTCAAAAGTGTTTTTATAACATCAGTAGGTGATTGGAGTTCCAAAACGACACATATCAAGTGGTTTTGTCCCTCCATCTATAAAACTGTGGATAAAATATAGAAGGTCACTCGGAAATGTCAATGGTTGGCAAAAACAGACATCGATAAAAACATATCAAAAGGCTGCTCTCAAAACTTCATTCATTCCGCTTCTAAGGCCCATTAAAAATAAAAATGCCTACAAACCTGCAACCTCTCGAGTTTACAGATTGTATTCTTGACAGTCCAGAATTTCGTGAGAACTTAAATCGTCATGAGAAGGAGCTTGATAGGTCAAGTCAACAAATCAAACAAATCATCAAAGAAGTACGTGATATTGTGGCAGCCGCTAAAAATCTCTCAAAGGCCCAGCGGACTCTGTCAAAATCACTGGAGGAATTTAACTTTGACATCATTGGCTCAACGCAAACAGATGACGAATATGTGATTGGTGGAAGCCTAAAACATTTCGCCAAGCTGATAGCTCAAATTGAAGACGAACGCGATCGTATGCTTAATAATGCGTACGATGACGTGATAAAGAGGCTTGAGGATTTTCGTAAGAACCACATCGGAGGGGTAAAGGAAGGAAAAAAGAAATACGACAAAAAAACGGCTAAATTTTGCCAAGCTCAGGAACGATTTCTGAATTTGTCGTCTAAAAAGCCGGGTAACATTGTAGTGGAGGCCGACGCAAGTCTAGGCATGCTTGAGAGAGAGTACCTCCGAGAATCTCTTACCTACGTTATGACGATTCAAGACGTGCAGGATCGCATCAAATTTGACTTTGTTGAGATTCTATTGAGTTTTATTACGAGATGGCTAGTTTTTTATCATCTCGGCCACGAGATTTCTGAGGACTCTAAACAATACATAACTGAATTGCAGTATAGCGTCCAAAAAACACGCGATAACTTTAATACGGCCCGGTCCAAGGTAGAAGAATTGAAGAGCAAGTACATGGACATGAAAAACAAACCCGAGACAGAATACACGAAGCAAGGCTATTTGTTCCTGATGGAGCGAAAGTTCACCGTGGTAACATGGACCAAGTATTACTGCACGTATAAGAAGCAAGATAAGAAGTTTGCCATGCTAGCCTACAACCAAATTTCGGGAAAGACTCAATCAGCGGTTGAACATTTGACTCTGGAGTTGTGTACGAAGCGCGTGTCGGATTTTGAAAAGCGGTTTTGCTTTGATTTAACTTTTGTTGAAAAGCCCGGTCAAACTTACACATTCCAGGCACTCAGTGAGGAGGACCGCAAAGCATGGCTGAACGCCATGGATGGAAAAGAGCCATCCTTGTCTATGATTCCAGGTCATAATTCTGGTAAAAGTGAAGAATACCGCCTTGATGAGGGGGGATTTCTGTTCGTCAGGAAATGCATTGAAGTATTAGAAGACAGGGGACTTGAGGAGGAAGGCTTATATCGTGTTGGAGGTGTCAGTACTAAGATAACAAAACTTTTGAGGCTGGCACTAGATCACTCAAAGTCTGACGAAGATCGCTTGGGCGTTTTGTATTTGGAGTCTTATAATGATCTTCATGAGAGCAAAACTCTAGCGAGTGCATTGAAACACTTCTTGCGCCATCTGAATGAGCCTCTCATGACCTTTCGCCTCCACGACGCGTTTATCAAAGCTGCGAAGCAGGAGACTCGCATGCAAAGAATAAGCGAGGTACACGTTCTTGCTCATCGATTACCAAAACTGCATTTGGACATGCTAGAAATAGTAATAAAGCATCTGAAAAATGTGGCCTCCAAGTCAAACAAGAACAAGATGTCGGTTTTTAATTTGGGGGTCGTCTTCGGGCCCACTCTATTACGGTCCTCCGAGGAAACTGTTGCCAGTATTCTAGATATCAAATTTAATAACGTTGTGGTTGAGATCTTAATAGAAAACTATGACACCATTTTTAAGCAGTCACCCGGTAAGTTTGTTGACTACGTGCTGCAAAAACCTCCGATTGGCCATAGAATGAGCACTGTTCCATACAACCAGGCGGTTCGAGTCCTAACTCGCACTAACTTCACAGACCCCGTGATGTCTTCAAGTTTGCAGAATATTAGCTCCACTTCTGCCTACAACAACGTTGGACTCACTCCTCCGCAAGCGCCATCTTATGAGCTAAGACACAGCTCAACGTCGTCAAAAATCAACACATCTGCTCCTTCTCTCTCCAGAAGCGGTCTTAATTCTGCATCCAGCAGCTACACTACGTCCCCTAACATACACATGAAAAACGCAAACAGTGTAGCCTCCTACATAGCGGCACCCTATCAAGATGACGACGATCGGGTCTACGATATAGGATCTGGTGGGCAAATCCAGATCCTGAAGCCCGACAGTGCTCTCAGCGTGCGACATAAAGCTTCTCTTACAAAGCTCAACTCGACCAGCAGTTCAAATGAGTCTGTTTGCTCAGCCTCCAGCAGAACAGCGGTGACAACATCAATATCTCCTTTTGACGTTCTTTTACGAAGTGAGGATGGGTCTTCCGCAAACACAAGCCAACCTCATGTCCTCGCGCTACCGAAGAAAAGCCAGCGCAAACATAGGCCAGAGCTAAATAATCAGACGTTTTTTAAGGAGCACTGGCGTGTTAGAACTTTGTACGCTTGTCTAGCTGAAAATGACGGAGAACTGTCATTTGAACCAAACCAAATAATAACAAATGTAAGGGCGTCTAATGAACCTGGATGGCTAGAGGGAACTCTTAATGGGAAGTCCGGGCTCATACCTGAAAACTACGTGGAAATCCTGCCATAAAGTTGTGTTTTATACAAACAGATGTAGATAAATCTTTCATAATGTATTTGACCCTTTCATTCTTATAAACTTACCAAAAAGCAAACGCAACATTTTTTTTCTCAGTTTTAACCACGGGTTAGATTCGCGACTAATCAAATTAATTAGGAAGAAATTAAACCTGTCACAAAACAAATTTTTCTTTTTGACCCATCAAAAATACAAACGAATAAGATTTCTAACACCCAACTTCTAAACAGTGTCTAAACAAATAAAATAATTACACAAATATGTATAAGTATTCCTAGTTGTATGAATCCGTCTGTTAATAGCAACGCTGACTTGTCTGATAACACATTGTCGTGTGATATGTAGCTGAAAAAAAGGGTAGTAATAAAACTAGTATCAATTTAACACAGAAGCTGACAAACACGATCAGAAATTTTTGTCTTCCTCAGTTTTAGTATTGCGGTGCTGATAAAACTTCAATGCACATGTGTAAATATTTATTTTACCTTTAAAGCATAAAGTAATGATGAACTTTTGGAGCACATATAATCAGGGGGACCAACATAGTAAAATTTACTGTTGCGAGAACGCATATAATAGGGCTTATCATTTGCAAATATGCCAATAGGAGTAAATAGAAGTTTAAATTCAAAATTAATTTTTTGCCATGAACATGGATAATGGAAGCTGAAATCAACATTTGTATCACTTAATGACAAAAACTAAATGCTTTGTGAACGATGATTAAAAAAGTATATGTAAAAGGTAATATTTTGTCTGTATTAAGAATTGTATGTACGAACTATGCATTAAATCATTTGCTTTATACAATCTCCGAACTTATTTGAAATTGTACATTGTTTAAAAGTTTTGTTAACCTTTAGCAAATAAAATAACAAAATTATGTGAGAGTTTTTATCAAGCATGCTGATAAAGCAAAGTTTCAACGGTGTTTTCAAAATCAAAGTTTTATTGCTTTAAAGTATCCGCTGTCAAGAAAATAAATGACTGAAAGATATAGATTTGCCGTATACATAAGTGAGCTCGAAAAATGCATGAAGAAAAATTGGAAAACCTGTTGGCTCTGCTAGAAAAACAGGAAATGGAGACTACCAACGTCGTTCCAGGGCTCTACTGCGAATTGCTAGCTGCCTACATATTCCAAGTGAGCCTAGTTTTGTTATTGAATTTTCAAGCATCTGTGATAAAAAGTGAAATTCCTTTTGATTAGGGAGACTATATTTCTGCAAATTTCCTTTGGAAAAGAATACCAGCTGCAGTAAAGACGAGTTCCAAGGAACTAGAGCGAATGCATCAGGTTCTTAGTGCTCTGCTAGGTAATGATCTCGTGGTTTTTTATAGAATAGTGGAGTTCGACTGGAGTAGAAATGTCGCCGAAATTATGTTTGAATTGAAAAACAAGATCCGAACCGAAAGCATCATCACTATTGGAAGGACTTACTGCACCATTTTTCAAAGTGTTCTCATGAACTTGGCTTGCTTAAGCCCCGAATCCGTTGCAGAAACGTGTCAGAACATGGGCTGGACGATTACAGCTGGATCAGACCCAATTATAGAGATTTCCAAAGTGACTGAGAAAGGGAAAATACCTTTGGCATCTGCAGAAAAACAACTCACAATGTTGACAGAATTCATTTCATTTTTAGAAAACTAAAACATTGTGAATCAGATGGTTCAATGGCTTCATTTTTTACGTTAATAATGAACAATAAATTACTTAATGAAATTTTATTATCTTATAGGTATAGGTACATACATACTTATTAGTAAACTTTTTCGGAATCTGGATCTTGTTGGTCATCTGGATTGTCCTTCCGCAGCTTTCGCTTCTCAACATGCCCAAAACAGTTTTCACACTCGTCTTCACTTTCTGAGGAGCTCTCTCCAAACTGCTTAGGCTTGACATAGATACAACAACATTTTGATTTTTTCTTATTCATGTTTTCATTATCAACAGTATCAGTTTTCCATTGAACTTTTTTCTCATTTTTTGGTTTATTCAGTCGCAGGCGAAGAATTGGTGGTTCCTGAAACAAAAGAAATCTTTAAGTCCTCGACAATAGGAAATCATCATTTTTATTTTGTATTTCATTTACAGTTCATTCAATGATTCCTTTATTTCTCAAATTAACAATCTTCGTTTTGTCATAGCCCAACACTGAAGTCAAAATTTCGTTTGTGTGCTGCCCTAAGGTGGGAGGAGCTGATCTCGCTTCATTCGAGAGGTTTTTGTATTTTACTGGAGGACCTACGACTCTAATTTTCCCGGCTATTGGATGGTCTAGAGTCTTTACTATACCGATAGCTTTGACATGAGGGTCCTCAAAAACTTCTTTTATGGTGTTCACAGGTCCTACAGGAAAAGAAGCTGGCGCAAATATCTTCATCCACTCATTATTTGTCTTTGTTTTGAAAATCTCCGATAAAACTTGTATCAATTTTTCACGGTTCTTAACTCGGTCTTGATTGGTTTGAAACTCTTCTTTCTTCGCAATATCTGGAACATCAAGGAGCAAACAGAGACTCTGAAATTGTTCATCGCTTCCGGCTCCCACTGTCAAGTAGCTTCCCTCCTTGGTTTCAAAAGCTTGATATGGAACAATGCTTTCATGAGCTGTTCCCCAACGAGTGGCCTGGTGGTCCGAGTTCAAGAAGCTGCTTCCCACATTGATTAGACTGGCCAATTGAGTTGACAATAAATTTACTTCTATTCTCTCTCCCTCGCCAGTTTTTTCACGATGTAAAAGGGACGCCAAAATGGCTCCATGAGCGTAAAGTCCAGTCATAATGTCAGTCACTGCAACACCCGCTTTGCAAGGTGCATTTGGAGTTCCAGTAATTCCCAAAAAGCCTCCTACTGAAGCAGCTATAACATCATAACCTGGTCGATTGCGATAGGGGCCTTCGCTCCCATATCCTGTGATAGATGTATAAATTAGCTGTGGGCAGTGTCTTTTTAAGTCATCGTATCCCAGACCATATTTATCTAGCGTTCCTGGAACGTAATTTTCCACAAGAACATCGGACTTTTTTGCCAGGTCTAGAATAATGTCCCTTCCTTTCTTTAAATCCACGCAGATGCTCAACTTGTTGCGATTGGAAGCCAGAAAATAAACCGAGTCGGTTGAATTGGACAAAAATGGAGGGCCCCATTTTCGAGACTCATCTCCTATAACAAATATGATTTTGTTTTATTTTACTCTTATTCTTAGAATTGCATGTATTCAAGACCCTTACCCGAGCCAGGTCGTTCGACTTTGATGACGTTTGCGCCGAGGTCTCCTAGTATTTGAGTGCAAAATGGACCCGCTATAATTCGAGTTAAGTCTAAAACCCTTACCCCTTCTAAACTACTTATTTTCCCCATTTGGAAAGAATATGATCGTTTGATCAACTTCATAGTTCAGATTTTATAATTTTATCTATCTTTTCTTAACCTAGGTAATTAGAAACCCAACTTTGATAATTCAGCGAGAGCTCACGAGTGATACAGTGAAGAGTGATAAGCACAAGATAAACAGATGATAAAATCCTACAATTTAAATGCGATTTTTTCTTACAAGGTTACTTGTCGCCTCAATAGTTTCAATGACTGTAACACTTGATGAAGGGGTTTCTGTGACTTCTGCCATCGTAAATAAGCAATCGATTATTTTTCTACAGGAAATGTTTGTGAAAGCTCGAACAAACACTAAATGTAACGATTGAAATTATTGAAAAATCTTTTATGACTTTATAGAACTTGTTTATTTACCTCTGATGATGTATGTATATAGTTCTTGTATAACTCAAACATATACACGGGAAGTTTTTACCAGAGACCAACGAAATATTTCAACTCATTTAAAATACTCGTTATTTCTCAGAGTTAGAGGTAACCGCGGAAACCATGGAGATAAGCAGAATGTTTGTTACATCTTGAATTCCCAACTATCTCAACTCACATTAAAAAAATGGAGACCGAAAATAAATTAAAAATTGGTCAATCTTTGTGCATGGACGGAGGCAATTTGATGTTTTTGGGTAAGCTACTATCATATTAAACTCTCGAGAGATAAAAAATGCTTTTTCAGTTCGATTAGAGGAACAATCAGAAGAACTAGTTGCCATTGAATTTGAAATATTGAATGAATACTTCAAAAACTTGTGAGTAAATCTTTCCTAATTCAAACTTTCTAAATGATTTACTTTTCCATAGACCTCATGCCAACGATTACTTATGTTTTGAAGACAAACCAGTACTCCAAATTCAAGGGATCCTGGACGAGATCCTAGATAACGTTTCACATTTCAAAGAACCTGGAATCTTGTTGAAACATCTCACTGCAAATCAAGTGTTTGAATACTTTGGGACTCATGAAAGTGTAAGTGAGAGTTTCTCAAAACTTGATTCGGTTAAAAGCGAAACAGATCTAGCCATGAAATTGAAACGATCTGATAATATAGTGGGTCGTCAAAGCCTACCTGTTATCAGTACTAAGGTTCCGTTGATTGAAATCGAGTCAGTGATGAAACAAATGCCTTTGTCAAATAGAAAAAAGGCGAAGGGTCTTGCAACCATTAAAAATAAAGTTACTCAGAATGGCATTGACACAATTTTAAGCAATGAAAAGTGGCCAAAGCCTCGTCAGCGAAAACAGACTCTCCACAGCAGATACACTTCGGTAATTTTTTCCCAGCAAATGGCTGGCGAAAATGAAGTCATGAGGAAACTGAAAAAACAACGTCCTTGCAAAAAAATTGAAAAACTAAGTGACATATTTTCCCAAAAAACTCAGAAGAAGGATGAAATATTAATCAAAACTGAACCAGTGTTAGCCAAAATTGTTTTTAAAAGAGAACCAAGCTTTTATGAAGTTGAAACGTTACAAGAGCATCGATTTGTGAATGAAGTTTGGCAACAGGAAGGAAAACTAAAGGAGAAAAGTATTCTGGAGAAGGAATTGTCTCAGCAACAGCAATCACTAGTTAACATAAATTCGACTATCAAATTGGAGCAAGAAAAAAATGAAACATTCATTAAAAATGTTGAGAACAAAACACAAATCAAAAAAGGTTCTATCAAAAAGACAAATGAAGCTTCTGAGATAGTAATAAATATGTCAAAGGAAGTCGCCGAGAGTCAAAAAACTACTAGAAAAATTAATACTAAGGCATCTGGAAACGAAATTAAAAAACGACAAAACTATTCACATTTCCAGGTCCCGTTGAGCCCCAAACGAAAGCTCAGAAGCTCATCCGGCGAAACAGATTATGTTAAAAGACCTCGAAGATCGCTACGTCTAAAAAATTTCTTTGAAAAATGTACAAAATCATACAACTAATAAAATTACAGTCCTTTAATTTTTATTTATTTATTTACATATTATGTAATAGTGTATCTATAAAATTTTAATTAAATGTTTAGTTTTATTTAGGAAAAAGAGCTCAAATCCATCAGTAGTTTATTCCAGCTGTAGGTTGTTGTCTTTTGGATGAACTATTTGAAATGTAACAAAAGCTTGAGAAATTGAAAATTAATCACTGGGCACACTGAGGGCATTATTGAAGGCTTTGTATAATTAAAGTTGAAAAGTGATTCATAAAAATCCCATCTCTAGAGCAGTGTTCAGAGATCGGATGTCGCTGTGTCCAGAGATTCGCCAGAAAGGGAAATTCAGGTTCTTTGCGGCATTTTCTTCATCTTGACCGTCTCCAATAACGACGTAAGTACTTTTTCGGCCAAAACGTGTGACAATCCGCTCAAAACAAGATTCCTTACCTAAATGATATTTAATGTTGAATTCTATTCTGCCATGTATTTAGGAGTTCAAAGTTATCTCACCTATTTTAGTTGCACTATAGATATTTTCTATGGGGAATACTTGTCCTAAGCCGAAGAGCAATACTTTTGCCAAAGCAGGAACTAATTGAGTTGTGGTGACAAGAACATTTACACAATTTTCACGCTGGTCTATCAAGTTTAAGCATTTTAGCGTCAAACCAATCCAATTGTCCGTACTGGTTTCGATCTCAGATCGTAGTTGGAGCCAATGATCGCGTTTTTGCTGTAGAAGACTGCCGACGCTGTAAATAAAAAATTATTATATCAGCTGCGATGTAAAATGAGAGCTATTTGTTTACTTGTTTCGATGGCTTCCATAAATGTCCTTTATTTTCCTATACCTGAATGCCAACTTTCGCATCCAATCCACTCCTCCGCGTACCCCATTTGGTAGACAAATATTTGGTGGTGCTCCTAAACAAATAAAATACGTTTATTTCAACTAGCTAGACGTATCTAACTATTACAATGGATGATGAGCGGTAGAATAGTGAAAGCAAAGTACCTTGCGAATGTGTTGTGTTAAAACCATCTGTAGCGAAGTTGTAGTTTGTCAAATCCTGGCCATTGTCATCGGAAGACACGTCATCAATATGAACCTGATCACACTCTTCGATATCATTAAAGAAGAAATTGGTGTCTGCCAGCGTGAAAATGAGCTCCTCCATACGGTAGCCCAGCTGCTGGATGTGTACGAGGTCCTGAAAAGTTTCCTTGAGTAACAAATATTTTAGGGAAAGAAAACTTTTCTCACTTTTCCATATTTGTTACCATAGCTTCCGGTGAGCAAAGAGTGAAAGATGATTATCGTTTCGTCCAGGTCCCAGATAAAAACGCGCTCTGGAGGTTTTGAGGTCTCTGCATTGGAGATGCTATCTGCACCGATACTGCGAGTCGGACTAGGGTGTGCGTGGCGTCTGCCTCTGGTGCGCCCTCCAGTACCACCATTTCCTCCCGACTTAATGGGTGTGCTCTTCGTAGATGAATTTGTATTTGGTGAAATTGAAAGGGGTGAGTGGGGTGAATGGGAGTGTAGCAGCGTGGGCGTAGCCGAATGTAGCTCTGAGGGACTCTCGCTAAGACCTAGAGGAGTGTGAAAGGACTGACTTCCGCTGCTACCAGGAGATCCCATATATGGGGAGTACCCTGTACTGTAATATGGTGTGTATTGGTCATTGTAGTATCCCGAGAAGTCTTGTTGGGCGGCGACCGCAGCCGCAGCAGCGTGTGTTCCGAACTGCCCAAAATTGTTGGCGGCTGCAGCAGCGTAACCGGCGTACGAGGGATAGATTTGCGCTGAGTTATTGTTGGTGGCGGCTGCCGCGTAAGAGGAACTTAGATACGTGTTTGGTGAAGGGATCTTGGAGGACGAACGTGAAGGGTAAGGAGTATGGGCGTAAGACGAGTAGAAACTAGCTGGAGAGTACTGCTGCATGCTGTTGTAGTAGTATGAGTATTCTTGCTTAGCGTCTGGGTAGGGACTGGAGTTGCAGATGGAAAGCGAGTCGGGAGCGCTTGTTGACGTAGACGAGCAAAATAGAGATGGGGAGGATTCAAGTTGAGCTCCGGTGGAGGGTATTGTAGGTGCAACTGATGAATCTAAGCCAGGACTTCTCAGCTCTGATTTAACTGCTGTATCATTTATCCAGTTTGACATTCCAGTCTGCTATTTAAACAATTCTCGGCTCTGAGTAATCGTGGCTACTCGCACTTCACTCAGCAAAAGCAGGCATGGATTTCCATCGCACTGAAAACATGAATAAAAGCACCATTATTATTTGGCCTGAGTGAAACGAGATTGACATCATCATCATATGCTCATATCTTTACATTTTGACCTGCTTTGAGGAAAACGTCCTTTAAAAAAAAGGCTGCAGTGTGCATTTGTTTAACATATGGTCCTTCAGAGAAGACTTATTTGATTAGTGCAAAACGGAAGATATTCTTTGAGACGATGAGGGACCATTTTGCCACGCGCAACAACAAATGTAAGACAAAAACTATTTATTACCTCGAAGAATTATCATTTGGAACTTTTACAGCTAATTGTCATCCGCAGGTGCTCGGTATTACTGAATTTTTAGAGGAACTGATGTAAATCGGATTCTTTTTTTTTCCAAAGAGTGATTCATAAAAAAGAGACAAAAATTAGTGTTCGTTCCTACAAAGAACCGTCAATCTCATTGAGTGCAAAATAACGAGCGGGCAAACATTTCACAAAAGGGTGTAATATGAAACTTTGTACTGCTGTTGTTCATTTTAGAGCCAAGCGATATGGAATTTCATTTCAAAAAATGTATTGTTGTACGAATGTACGCACTCGTATGTATTTATATGCCTAAATGACGAGTCGAAATATTTTTATTGTACTCGTATGCTCTTGGATGTTCATTTCTTGTGGAGGTACCGTCCATTTTTTCTCTTGCTGTAAATATATGAAACTCAAATTTTTTCCCCTTACAAACATGCTTTTTAAACGGTTTTTATTTTTAGTTTGGTCAAAAAACCTACTTGCAATATCTATAGACATAATAATTTATTTAGTTGATTTGGCATGTGAAGAGGAAATTGTTAACAGCACGGCGCTAAAAATTATGCGAGTTCGTAAATCTCACAACAACGCTGAGTTAATCCACACACCACAATTATACAAATCACATAATTATGTTGAACTGAACCATATACTGCACTAATGTTATGTGGGTACTTCATTTTAATTACTAAATCTCAGTATGTCATCAACTCATATTCATTTGATGTTATTTTGTAAGCTCGTCGCAAACTGTTGTTTTTTGTACTGACGAAACCAAATGCAAACCCACAGAATTGAAATGTATAAGTATGTCTTTTTGTGCGTTCTCGTTTTCTTTGATCAAACTTACTAAATCTCTTTTACTGTCATAATTAAGACTTCAACCGCTTACGTCCTATACTTATCATGGAACAACGATGAGTAGAGTCACGGAACATTTTTTTATTTGCACTTTTAAATTACGATTGACATGTGATGAGTACCTACTTACAATTTGTGTAGGTACCAAAAAAACTCACTTCCTTGAAATTTTAGAAATACACACAATATATAACTAATTATCAGGGGATCAATGAATCTCAGTTTTTTCTTGCTTGGAAGACTTTTTTACGTCAAGAATGCCCTATTTATACTGCATTGCTTCATGTTTCAGTTTTTCAATACCAATCGTACACACGTAAATCAACTGATAAACATGTAAATGTGTCAAAGTACTCTCTTGATTTAACGACATTATTATAAGGGTCATTTTTCGGGCCCTTTTAATTTTCATATCGTTTGGTTTTCATTTTTCATTTCGGTTTCCATTGTACGCTCCAACATTAATTTTGATAGTTTTCGAGTGTTTACTTTTTATTTATGGTTTACTTGGCCTAAATTATTTTATTTTTCATCTTACAATGGATATACAGCTATATATGAGTGCAGCTGGATTCGATTCCACGATTTGAGGTCCCTGTAAGTGTTTCGTTTCGCTCAACAACTTGTTTTCCATTCCAATGACATACGAGCAGATCGATAAGACGTAATATTAACACTCATCTTCCGTTCAGAAAAAGTTACAAAAGTTCCGTTCCCAGCGAGCAGAACATTTGCAACTTTTTTTGTTGGGGGTCACACACAAATCATATAACAAATTGATTCATAAATTCTTTATATATAACACAAATCAGTCAGTGAGCCAAAAATTCAGCTAATTTGGACAAATATATCATATAAAAAAATCTATTTGAAATCCGAAATTGGGTCAATTTGACCCAACCAGAAGATGAGTGTTAATGTTGATTAGAGACTTTCATGTTGAATGTGTCAAACTATTGAGCTCGATAAAACAAAGTGCTAAGCGATGTGTGCTATCCAGAATAATCTTTAAACCATATGCTGACAACTGTGAATATACGAATGTACGTGTGCCACAACCATATTCTCTGCCTTTCCTAATAAATATTAACAAATGTGTGGGAAATCCGGAAATCTCGAAGTATATCAGCCGATATGTAGTTCTAAAAGGTGTGTGAAAATTCATCATAAGCCACACACTTTTAAATTTATGATTCAGTGCAATATCTTAACCGGTCAAACGCCAATAAAATTTGCATAACACATGTTTTATTCATCTGCGTGTGATTATTGTGGAGAGATAACAGCAACTGCGATTAATAGCTGGTATTTCATGTGTGCATCGTGTATAATTTTGGAACCTTTGGTTTTCAATTCCTTGTCGTGCTTGTGAAGTTGTGAGTCAAGATAACTAAATTTTATATAGATGGCATTCCCATTGACTGAAAATTGTTGAATTTTTAGTCATTTACAATCTGCTGAGTAAATCAACAACATGGAATAGTACAAATTAGTTTTGTTCTCCTAACTGGAAAGTTTTTTTAAGCCATGGTCGACTCTTTAATTTTGCTCACGACAAACTCAAGGCTAAAAAATTACAACAATTGAAATTCGATCATTTTCATCAACGGTCAGGGTTTCTTGTTAACTTGTGAGACACAAAGTTTAACGACAAATTGTTTTGTAATATGCACTGTTTACCCTTTTATGGCGACGGTCATGCTTATACTGCTTTAGCGGCGCAAATAAATATCCCATTCTCAGAAATTAGCTAGATTGGCCAGTTTACCACAAATAATACTGAATACCATGAAGTTGCATTATTTTTTGATAAATAATTTATTTTCAGAAACGATGAAGAAAAAATAATTAAACCATATATCTCGTATCATAAGCAGCAATCAGCTTAAAAGTATTTTTTTTTTCAAATATTCTAGGTTGGCTATTAGCTGCATTTTTAGGCCTATTGCTTGTTAATAAACAATAATTCATGGGCAAGTTTTCGCTGAATCTAAATATATCTATGGTAAAGTGTCTTACGTTTCAAAAATGGCATCACAGCTTCCATCTCGGCAGCACAATCATGTTTCTCAATGATTAAAAGTGCGACTCACTCACCTCTTTAATAAATTTAATTCAATAGCATCAAAATGAATTGAGTATAACTTTCATGATAGCAAGTATGGTTCGCATAAAAAGAGGTTTCAACGCAGATGCAATCGTTTTTAACAAGAAGTACTGATCAGTATCATTTTGACAGAGGTGTAAATAATCTTTTAATGATCTAATGGCACGTTATAACGTGTGTTGTGTGCGAATGACAGCGATTTAATACTTATTTGTGATTTGTTTGAGGATAAAAAGTAATAACTTATAAGTATAAAAAAAGTTTAGCAGAGCATTTGAAGAAATGCCACCCTTTTATTGTGTTACTCTCATCACAAGTGTCCCCACTCAATTTATCATAGTTTTAACTTAAAACCACTTGACAACTGTTGACACAAGCTTCATACAAGAGTCTGACATACGGACCACCAACCTCGCTCTGAACATAATGATCTTATCTGCATATACATCTATTCAAATAAGCGTCGTAACGTATTACTGAAATTTGTTACAGAAACTTGTTTTAATGAAATTAGAAGTGTCAGTACAAATCAATAATTTTCTTGTGGTTGTTATCATCCGTCGTTATAATGTATTTAAGAACAGGTTTTTATTCACCTCAATAGGCACTCTTTTCATATTTCATTTGATCTTCACAACACTTGATCTCGAGATCGCAGTGGAGGTTTCTGCAACCGATCGCCATTTTACACTTTATATACTGCTAACAATGACCCGAATAACCGAATAAAAATATTTATAGTAAGCAGACGACAATTTACATATCCGTCGGCTTGAGATTTGTTTCTTCTTTTCTTTGTTTTAGAGTATAGAAGTACATACAAAATATAATAATGGAGAGTGTTAAAGCCTGCGACCTGCTCTGCAAGTCTGCACTGATCAGATTTGTCGTCTACAAAAGCCAGCTTATGCTTTATTTAAGACGATCTAAGTCTCATTTGATTGAAAGGAGAGCAAAGCTGGAAACCAACATAAAACCTTACTATGGACTTTTGAAATTCCTTCTTTTTATGTCTATATGCATTATGCGCACGTCACACTGACTGGACCGAAGGATGTTTAAGGATAGCGCGAAGTAACATATGAAGCAAACAGCTATACCTTTTTATTTTAGATGAAAAATTTTGCCATTTTCAATACTTTCTTTTAAGTTTAAAATGTATTGTTGCCGCTATCCACAAGAAACTAATAACTGATAAGTATGATTTCTGGACCAATTACTTTTTTTTCCACCTTTGCAATTTTTAAGTACAAATTAATTTGCCTTTTATTCATGGTATCACTTCTTAATATGTATTGTTCTCGTCAAACATTGCTATTTGCATTATTTTAATTTATATATATTTATACATATATTTCATTTTTTTAAAGTACGTACAAACTAATAAAGTCTAACTTCTCTCTGCAAGAGCAAGAATACCACTAACATATCGGCCCACAACATTCCCTTCGCGAAGCAGCAAATCCACATCAAGAGTCGAAAGCAAATGTAGTCGTCTCACTCTCGCTCTTGCACCGACTGAGAAACATGAAATGGAACATATCTGAGTGTATGAAGACTGTCGTTTTGCGTGTGCAGGATTCACCTTTTCTATATGAACGCGCTGTTTTTGTTAATTCCTTGTTATGCTGATTTGTCTGTTATCCTTTTTTAATTCTCTTAGTAAAATAAGCAAACTATTCAGAAATCAGAAGCTTAGTTCCAGCTAGATTCAGAAACCAGGCTTGTTGTTGTCCAATTTTGGTAGAACTTACATACATATATAGTGCTACTATAACAAGGATATCACATTGCTCTAAAAACAATTATTTTTCCAGTCAGCATAGTATAACCCACTTCATTTTGATATTCAACACCTGCATATATTTGTACTCATAGGAGAATAATTTTGTTATGGCTTGGAAGACTTTAGGCAAAGTGATAATGAAATTAATTTGCTTGTGCAGTTTCAGGTATCGCCCTAATGGTATCAGATTATCTATTGATTTCAAACTGTACGGGCTCTCTGCAATCAGAGTATACCTGCTATTTTTAGTTTCTAACGCACTAAACAGAAACTATCTGATTACAAAGATAAAGTTTTGCTCTTTTTTGTTCCGTGTGCGATCGAGCTAAGCGTATATCAGAATGCAGTGATGAAGATGGTACTAAGGCTTTTTTTCAACAATGGATTCTAAGACACTTTTGGTTTGTAAGTAATCAAAAACATCAAATCAAATAATGCTCTTTTGAAATTACTTATCGTCATCAATATTGTGCAAAAACTAAAAAAGTTTGTGTAGGTACCTGAAAACGGTTTGCACCCGGATTTTGTCTATCTTTATTTTTCTTTTTTATGATTATGTATTTAGCTCAATTGTTTATACCCTCAAGCTAAGAAATGAAAAAAGTTTAGTGTTACCACTGATGTGTTATGCGACCTCAAACATGTGCATATGTATTTATATTTACGGTTTCGTATTATAGCATAGTTTCTAAAATACGAACCAATCGATCGCTGTTACTGTCTCAAGCCTTATGTCGTTAATCAATAAAGAATAATAAATGTAAGAATATGTGCCTTTTCGCAAACTACTTTAGTTTCCTTGGCCGTTGAATCGCAACGATGCATTATGAGGCGTTCATTTTCGTTGCCCCCCTAGACTAGCACTGAGTAGACCTCTACTTTGTGCATTCGGTGCCACGCTGTACAGACAGCAAGCAGCGAGTGCTGCAATGAAAAAATAGCTCCTCCTATATTTGTGCGCTGTCAAAACTGCTCCTCCACTATATCTCTAGCGAATGTATGCGCGTGAGCGAAACGAGTAATTTGTTGAACTAAGGGGAGGGTTTTGTGTATCATTCGTCGCAATATTGACTCATTCATATCCTGTGATAATCGAATGCAGGATACGGAAGTGCACATTTAATCTGTAGTTTTAAGTTAACATGAAAAGAAATCTTACTTTCCAGCTACAAAGCTAACAATGATGTACAGGTTTTAATAAATTTGCTTTGTATTTTCTTACTGAAAAAGACGAAGCAGACGAATGTTGCATGAGTCCCGGGGACTGCTAAGGTAAGAAACCCAATATCACGCTGCTGTTCATTTTACGACGATGTACATATTCATTGCATCATTCCTTTTGGGCAGCCACAATCATAATGAAAACCACATACACTATACCCCCATTATTATGTATTCCACATCTAGCCTCTGATTCTCTCTTTTCATTGTTTTTTACTCATCTATTTGTTTGTGCTCCTTTTTGTTTTACTGTGCTGTTTTTATTTAAATCAACTGAAGGAAACATCCTCAATGTGCGTATCAAATTTCTTGCAATATCACTCGTGCTAATGTCATATTTCCAAAAAATTGTGGAACTAACAAGCTTGACTGAAACCAAGAGAGTTTCCCGCATTGGACTGAATTTTTCGATTTAGAGCGGAAACCGTATAAGTTTTTATTTAACCCACCTCTACAATGTTCAAGACGACTGGAGTACATTCAATTCGAAACATTGAAAGGCGGTTGGGTGACCGCGTATCAATTAGTATACGCTTGAGCGCATTGAAGTCCTAGAAATATCCATCAATCGTTCAGCCTGTCTGCGCATCGCTAGGCTTTTTTAACGAGTTTCAGCGAGTCGAACATAAAAAAGTCTTCAGATCTACTGAGGAATTCTCTTGACTCTGTCAAGGTGGGTCACAAAAGGCTCTTGGGACCTGTGTGACCTTCGTTCTTCGAATCGGAGTTATCAATAATATTATTTTCACAATTCAGCTAATTCAGCGGCCGCGAAATTGTGAAAAATACTATTCCACACGATCTCTCTCAAAGACTAAGATGTTGGAACTATTTAAAAATTTGATTTACTTCTCGATTGCGGGGTCACACGTTTTCCCACGCTTATGAATCTCTTAGCACTTAACTGCGCGAGAAGGAAATGGATGCTTACAAATTGACGACAGCAAAATAACAATTTACATTCATTTTTCATCCAGATGCATGCTTACTATTTTCTTGAAGAATACAGCAAATCCCAAAGAATAATAAAAAGATAAAACCGGAGAAAAAGTGTAAAATAATCAGCAAAGATCGCGATTTGTGATCTGTTAAATATGCCTGTGCAAGAGCAAACTCGCACAAGAACTCCTTTACTCTTTTGCCCTGCTCTTAAATTATTCTCTTAATGACATGTCGTATATATTGTGCTCAAGAGGTCTGTTTTAAAGCTCTTTCAGCTTCAAAATGCTATGTAGCCGGAATAGTCATTCTGAGGAGAGTAAACTTGCATTCAAATTATGTATGAACTGAGAAGATTTCGAAGCACAGATTTCGAACTTTCGATATTTTTTGCTATATAATTTTGAAAACAAAAAAAAACACGCTACAAAAAATTAACCGTTCAAAATGTAAATAGAAATACCGCAAGAGAAACAGACAAAATTTCACCAAGGGCTTTTAGATTTGTTTGATATTTAAGAAAATCACATTCGAAAGGTTGCTGGTGAACAGCGTTTACAGCGCGATTGCGTGGTGACAAATATGTGACCATTCCTCGTTTGTTCTTAATTTGCTTTTGTTTTATCTGTATTACATTATGAATTCACACTATGTGTGCGTCCATATATATAAGACTATATGTTGCTTGCTCCAAGGTGGCATTTTAAACAAGATCTTTATCAAGATAACAGGAGTGTGTATTTTGATTTGAATAAAATAAATAATAATAAAAATAAAACCTACACACATACTTCATATATCTACATAGATAGTATACCCAATAGGGCATTAAACCGAAAGAAATTAGTAATATTACTATAAATAATGAAGCAAAGGCTTAATTTTTCATGTACCTTTCCATAAGACTCGTACGAAGTAAACATAAACCATAGCTAAAATTTAGCGAAGAGTCTCCTCTGCACAATTTACATTCACTTGTTTATCAACCCTTGAAATTGTTCACAGTCTTTTTTTAAAAAAGGTTTTGAGGTCTTGAAACGGGTAAAGTTTATAAAATTTAAGGATTTATCTTATTGAATTAATTTAAATTTTATAATTATTTGATGTTCAGAAAAAAGGAACTTGTATGAAAAAATTATGCATTCGATGAGACGTGAAATCGCATCATCCTCACGCTTCACCTCACTTTGGGACGTTCATGGAATCACAAAAACAGAAGTTTGCTCGTATGGTTATGGAGCTTTTTGAATTCGAATTAGTGTTTGGTGAACAAATCTTTTACCACAGCTCATCGATTTTCTAGTTGTTTATATACCATATACGAACATGTATGAGGCCATAGAAATATTTCGTTTGAAAATACTCTTGATTTGTGTAATCTAAGGGTTCTAAGACTTGAAAGAAACGTCATTAAGGTAAAGCGTGCGAACTTTGACTTCTGGGCTTATGCTTTTATTGAACATTTTCAATTGCAATCAACTCAAAAAACTTGCTTGAAAGGGTAAAAGTGATCAAAATCAAGAATATCTTGTGAATCACACAATAACGATATGAACAACAAAAATTCAGACCAGGTATACGCAATGCAAAATCAAATTATTTATTGTAATAAAATTATACCTCTCAGCTCCTTCACCCCTCATCTCCCTCCCTGTAAGCAGCATGCTCATTAAAAAAACAAACACATTGATCGACGGTAACAACTTTCGTGGGATTCCATAATGAATGTAATTGGAGGCCTGTATCAGGCAAAAATCTTACGCTTTTTCAGGGGGTTTCTATAACAACTTTACCTTTGGATAAACCTAGCAGTTTCAATTTAACATCATTATAATTAGACTTGTTGCTTCTCAAGTTTCTCTCTCCTTTTACAAACTCAATTCTGAGTGTACCCCTGCCGATAGGATATACACGTATGTTTTCACGAGATATGCATGGAAGGATGTTCAGTTATATCATTACTTTTATCATTGAAGTGATACATTTCCCCGATTTTAGAATGAAAATGTATTTCTTAGCAACATGTGATGCTTTGATATATTGAAGAGCTTATTCAAAACGTTTCAAAGAAAAACTTTGTCAAAACTTGACTGACACTTCTTAGTACACAAAAGCAATAATTAAGACACGGCTGAAAGACAAGTACTTGTCAGAACGATCTCAAAAATGTCTACTTAAATGCAGTTGGGTTTAACATGTGTTCTGCTGGCACAAAAATTTCAACTCAACGTCGAAATCACAAATTTGAAGTTTATCATACAGACAACAATCGGATTTATTGTTTCTGATTTTCATTTGACTTTCATTGCTTAAAAACTTAGGCATATACGCATGCCCTATGTGCATGTATAAGAGTCTAGAAAAGCTTGGTTCGGAAGTCAAATAAATACTATCGATCTCATCAACCATTTTTACCATGAAACAAAAATATGTTGATTCAAAATTCAAATGATAAATCTAGGAAAACATGCGAGAGAGGGAGATGTCTAAAACCACTTTACTTCCATTGGCGAAGCTTGAAGGATCAAATATCATTCATAAACAGACGACTTCGTGATAACGCAGTTTGTATTGTTTCAATCAAGTTAGATAAAAGTCAATTGGTCTCGGAGGAGTCGCGTAGAAGGACCCGGAATTACCACATACAATATACTTTTAACACCCTTCTTTTATTGAATTTCCTTCCATTAGCACTCTAATTTGATCTCAAGAGACCGTATTTTATTTACTTAGGTTTCATATTTAGGTGATATGATGCCAGCGCGAATCAACAGGGATGCCAGACTTTCTAATTTTCAGTCCTTGTCAAGCTGCTTATAATTTGCAATTCGCACTCCGATGAAATGGATAACTTCCTTCGCCGACAATTTTTGCTCCACTTTGCTAACTCCCAACAGGCTACCGCACTCTTGAACGAAGTACTCGAGCTCCTTTTCGTTGACCACATGGGCTGCGTCACTCATTTTGTCACCCATCGCGACACTTAAACACTTGAAAGCAAGCTGACTGATCTGGACTTTGCAGGAACTAAAAGCTTCATCCAAATCGAAGAGCTCAAGAGGCGGTGGTGGTATATCACTAAAGACAGGTTGAAAAACCGCAATTTGGAGGTTCGACAGAGGGATCTCAAATTGGGGCTTGATTATTTTAAGTGGCTCATACTTAACGTCTAGTTTCTCATAAGCGCCTATCACATCTCGAAGCAGATTATTGTTAATAGAATGTAACGAGGTATCATACAATCGCTTAAAGTCCGTCGGAATATCGCAATCTATAGACTCCACCAAACAAATTTTCGGCTGCTCCGCCAAAAAAACAGTATCTGGGACGGTGGCGTAATCATAAATGTCAGCATCATGGGGTCCTATCTCACTTAAATTAGTCTTATCTAGAAGCATGTCTAGAAACTTATCAAAAAGAGCTGAATTAGTATCATTGACGATGTATTTGTCGTGAAACATGTGCCCTGAACCGATGGCGAGTATTTTCCCTCCTACATCATTCACGTATATACCTGCGAGAGGTCGATTAAAAGGGTACGCTACAGGCCCACTTGTTAGGAGGACGTTGGCTGGATGCACAATGTTAAGAGTAGCTCCAAAAGGGTAGACAAAGCCTACTTTGAACTTATCCTCCATAAACTGAAGAACTGAAGCAGCAGTTTTGTCGCTTGTTTGACGCAGATCTCGGACCATGGCGTCATATATTATTCCACCGCTTATAAAAGCTTCCTTTGGATGAAAGTATTTGTAGTAATGTGGACGGACTACCGCATCATTATTAATGCTCATGCCATATTCTATAGAAATAAAGACCTTCTTTAGGGGGTTATGAAATGGTTATGAAACTTTGCGAACCTTCTAGGAAAAAGTTGATATTAGTGTTAAACTCGCTTTCACCTCCCTCTCCCGACAACACGAGCAAAACACCTCCGTTCTCAATGAATTCATTTAAGTACTTAAACTCGATCTCCGTAAACTTTTCTTGGCACCCGCTAAGAACAAACATTTTGGTGTTCTTCAGCATATCAGGAGTAATGTCACTTTTATTTCTGAAAAAAGACATCTATATGTTGTTCTAACAAGTTGCTACTTGAGAAATTATTTCTTACATTTCGACCTTGGCAAATGACTTGATTTTGCGGTGAAGAGTCTTGAAATTTTCTGAGAGTTTAAAAAATTCGTTTTTGGACGAGTTAAACACAACTTTCGGCTCCATTTTTCAAGATTTTATTATTTCGGGTACATATTAATTTGTTTGTGTATATCGTTTCCAAGGTTTCGCTGCTATACAAAAATTCGTAGATTGACACTCGTGTCATGGTGTATTCAGTTTACTTGTATTTTATTTCAACGCTCTTACTATTCTGTGAATCACCTATATTCAATTTAAACATCAGTTTTTGTTCGGGATTTAGGAACTTCAAGACTAAATTTTTCAACGTCTCTAAACTTTGCACGCAATGCGTTATCGTCACCTCATCTTCCTCTGTGTCAACAACATGTTTTAAAACCCTATACGTTGGAAGAAGGAGCTCTTGGAAATCACCAATGCTGTCTATTCCCATTAAAAGCTGATGAACTAAAAGCACAGCGGCTCTCTTTGCTGGTTTATACTCATCAAACTGCAGGGTTTGTTGGATTATGTTCATTATTTCATGGAAAAAGGAATGAACTTGCCAACTCAACAAACGGCAAGCAACCCCTAGTTTTGCAAAACTTGACGCTCGAAGCTCATTTTTGTTATTCAAGCAACCGTACAGGAAGCAGTCAAAGATCTCTTTTTTGTATTTAACAACTAAAGGTCCTAAAGTTTCAAGTACCTTGAATATAACTTCGGCAACCTTGAGGCGGAATTCTACATCATTCTGGTCATTTTTAAACTCACTTAGTAGCGTTTCAATTACATCAGACTCAATGAACAGAGTAAGAGCGACTAAGAGGCGTACTGTGTTAAGATAAATATAGCTTTCGTTGTCTTTCAGGCTCTCAATAGCGACGGCAAGAATCTTATATCTGTTGGCAAAAGTGTTGGGATCTTTTTGGTTGATCAGCTTTATCAGTTCCACAATTCCATTCGCTTTTATATAAGGCTCGGAATGGGAGGTTAGGCTCAGAGCCTGATCAAATTTCGAACCATTTGACTTGCCTTGCAGTGACCTCACAAAAGCAATTATGTTCGGGGGCATTGCAGTATATTTGGACAAAAAATTCACTGTTGTTTCTGAGTTTGGCAGAATTTCGCAACAAATGGAGACAAGAAGTTGGATGTTGTCGATGTCTACGTCGTCTTTTGCCAATTGCTTTTCAAGAAGCTTTTCTATTACTTTGAGAATGGAACTAGAATTTTCGTTCAAAGCGCTGTGTAGGGGTTTGTATGCAATCAGTTTTTGAAGCGAATCTATGACGAGAAGTTTTAGGCGAAATTTTTTAGAAACGAATAAAACAAGCTCGGCTTCTCCTTCAACCAGATTAGCACTGCTACTATTTTCTTTCTCTAAATCGTAGATTTCCAGCAAACTTTCCAAAACTTTCAACATTAGCAACGTATTTTTTGTTGATATTACACTTTGAATTAACACATCGTTGACATTTTTCGGTTCTCCAATGACAATTGCAGGTCCAACTTTGCCAAAAGAGTAATTTAGAGCAATTTGTGTTTCTTCTAAGGCGAAAATATTCCGAATATTGGCTTTTAAGTCGTCACAATTCCTTAAAATGTAGTGCAATATTGTTATAAGAGCTTCTTTTGATGATTTGTCAGTATCAGGCGTTAAAGAAAGTAACATATAAATGTTAACTAAGTGTTTAGAGATTATTTTTGTCGGAAGGGTTACCATCGGATTTCCCCCAAAACAGGCAGCTGTAGCGAGTAAATGTTTCCTATAATCTGTTGGATCGAAAACTGTAATGCCAACTAATGTTTCTCTGTCCAAGCTATCGATCCATCCAACGAGTGTGTTTTCCAGCGCTGATTGAATCAATTGGTTTTTATGGAGGCTGTATAAGCAACTTAGACATGCTGACTGTAAATAGTTTTTATCCTTTTCCAACACAGAATCTCTCAAAAGCTGTACTATTTGTTGGCTAATTTGATTGAAGAACTCCCTGGAATGGCCTTTCGCTGTACATATCTTGGCAACAACTTCTGCACTTTTCCATGGTTCATTTTTGTCTATCAAACATTGACATAGTAGCTCAAAACCTTTAGGATTAGTAAGAATTTTCAGTAATTCTTGATGCAATCTCAAAGCTACACTATTCTGAAGCTTCAGGCTCTTTAACATTAATAAGTAGCGGAGGTATTGCTTGTCAGAATAGATGATCGCACACTGTCCTATGATCTCCTCATTAATCTCAGAGAAGGCCGCAAACAAGCATTGAATGCGTTCAATTTCTAACTTTTTATAGTTCTTGAAGCTTTCGTCATGTAAAATTTTGATTAAAAACGATACGTTTGACAGCCAGGAAATGGTGGGATCAACGGGTATTTTTTGGACTTGAATGCTCAGCAAATCTAATACGTCCTTTGGCAAATAAATGGTGATTGCATAGAAAGTAGCCTCACTTATTATGCTGGTAATTAGATGAAAATGCCGCATACTGATCAACTCGTCCTTTATATCAGATACCAGACAACGATTCTCGATTATCTGTAGCAAGCTTTTAATGAGTAATGATGCATATTTTTCCTCTAGCAGTTTTCCATCTGAGTCATTCAATCCCAACATTTTTTCTATGGTTCTAACATTTTTTTTAAGGCTCTCAGAAGGCTGTAATTCTATAATTGAACGAATTAAATAATGCTTAATACGTCAAAAATTCTTACTTTTTTCATCCGCCAGCAAGAGTCCTTCAAAACAGCACAAATACATTTGAATGTTGAATTTACTCATCATGAAAACACTTTTGGTAACCACCGCTCTAAATAAATAATGAATTCAGCCGTCATGTCAGAGCATTTGACAGAAGCATGCGTAACGCAAGTCACATCTGTTCCTCGCGCGGCTTTAGAGTTTTTTGGAGTTGAGAACATTTTTGGAAAAAAACGAAGCACCTACGCTGCATCACGATGAGACGGAAACTTAGCAATATCAAAGATGACCCCCCTCCGATTAAAATGCACTTCATTCCTGCCACAATTCAATTCAATGGTGTTGCTGGTGTCGAAGAGTGTTTTGTGAAGGATATTGAAAAAGCAGAAAAGTCTGATTCTCTTATGATTAACTCAATTCGTGGTCGCCCACTCAAGGGAGAAAAATATTCAATGCCGGCTGGACGAGTTGGATTAGTGTTCAGAGGAGGGCCTAAACCAGTAACAGAATCTACACCTTGGAACTTAAAATGTGTTGGGAGATTCAAGGAGCTTAACTACTGGAACTTTGACTTAAACCCGAGCAAAAATGATACCCTTCAAAAAACTGTCTCCTCCCTAAATATTATTGCTGCGGTACATCAAAAACTTGATTATAATAATAAAGAAAAATAAGACGTTGCATTTTCTGTATTCTCTACTTATGAAAACTTTCCTAATCATTGGTAATTGACAAATAGAAAGTTATCCAGTTATGCCATTTTCTTTTCCTCTGCGTTGGCGTCTTGCTGTTCTTTTGGCTCTGGCGCGTCATCCTTAGTTCCCAAATTTTCATCTCCCGACTCTTTGTCTGATCCTGAGTTAAGTTCTTCGTCCGAAGTACTATCTGAAACGTTTCTCTCAGGGGTCCTCTCGAGCTTTGGTGCCACAGGGCGTTGCTTTTTGGCCATGTTTAGGTAGTCACAGAATGCACATCGAAACGAAGTATATTCTGACTCCTCTTGCAGAGCCATCCCATTGTGCCCGTGACATTCTCTGCAAATCATCGCAAACCGATTGGAAGGCCCGTCTCCAATTAAGTAGTCGACCATTTTTTCCAGAACTCCCTTGTCCCGCTGATCTACAATCGGGAAGGGAGTCTGACGAGCTCTAGGTGTGACAGGAGCTCTAGACGTTTGAAAGGAACGATTAAGTGAGCCAACAAGTTGCGGAGACTGTATTTGTCGCATCAAAGGCTGGCCATCGGCAGTCTGAGGTGACAAAATACGTTGGCGGATTTGAGGAGTCTGAAGAGGTGTTCTCATTTCTGGAACTCGAGGTGTTTCAGCAGGTCTCGGAATTGGGCGTTCAGAAAACTTGTTTAAAATCTCTAGAGCAACCTTGTACGTTTCTTTTTCCTGGACCTGCTCTAAAATTCTCTTCTTCTCCGCTTTAAGAGATTGCAACTGACTTAGATTTTTATTCATTTTACGCCCAAAATACCAAGCCACCACATATTTGACGAGAATTATGCTAAAATAAGATACTTGTTATCACTATCAGCTATGAAAGGTTTAAATAGGAGTTTGACTTACATGACCGGGAACAAGAGCATAGGAGTTGAGTATACTATTCTTTCGTTCCATGTTGGCGGAAAGAACATAAAGTAAAACACGAGAAAAGCCAACACATATAATCCAATAGAAATGACCAAAAAGTTCCCAATCAGTCGCTTTTGACGAGCCTGAGTGGTCACAGAAAAAGCCTCTAACTTCTTGATTGTATCGTCCAGTCCTTCCAAAACTTCGATTGTGGTCTTTTCTTTCTGCATATTTATAGATCATAAGTTCTCTTACGTTCAGATTCTTATAGATACTTACTCGAAACTTAGACAAAATCTTCCCCATATTGCTTTTCGCTTTCTAATTTAGTTTATTGACGATTGCCTGTTTAAAAAAGCTATTTTTAGATTCGTGACACCCGAAAAATCTGCTCTGGGCAGAAACAATTTTGTTAAAGTGTCCGAAAGGAAAATAACATGGTATGGAGGAGTAAAAGAAGTCTGAGTCAGAAGTAGATAATGTGGAAATATTTTCGGGAATTTTCAAGGATTTATTTGTTATTGTCGGTTGAGTGTCGTCGAGTCGAAATAAAGCTCGAAAAGTCGAAATAAAGTCGATCAGTCGAAATCCTAAGAAAGTTAATCAAAAAATCAAATTGTCATTGTTAGGCTATATCGGCTTCCGAGTCACGCTTCGATATGACCACATTACAGAGTTATAAATTAAGTTGTGAGCTAGTGGGCCATTCTTTAGACATCAGGGCTTTGGCCCAAGGGATATCTGGTGAAATAATATCAGGTTCGTCCCTCGAAAGAGGTTTACAAATACATTCGCATTTTCCCTTTTTAGGCTCACGAGATAAAACAGTGAGAATTTGGCGTCCTGAAGGCAAGACCTTCATAGAATGTATAACTTTACGAGACCATTCGAATTATGTGGGAGCCGTTTGCCTGCTTCAACATGAAAACTGGCTTTGTTCCGGAAGCAACGATTCCAACATTTGTGTCTACAACTTTGGAAGTTTGACTCCATTCATAACCTTAAAGGGTCACTCTGGAAACGTGTGCTCTCTCGCGGCGGCAAATAAAGAAAAGAGTGTAATCAGTGGTAGCTGGGATAAGACAGCGAAGCTTTGGACGATTAATGACAGTGGCTTCAACTGCATCACATTTGAAGGTCACACAGCTGCAGTTTGGGCCGTTTGTGCTCTGAAAGACAGCCGCTATGCTACTGGAAGTGCCGATAAACTGATTGGGATTTGGAACTCTTTAGGTCAAAAGCTATTGATTTTGAAAGGACACACAGACTGTGTTCGAAGTTTAGCATCCCTACCCGATGGCCGACTTTTGAGCGCTGCAAACGACGCAACTGTTAGGCTGTGGAGTGAAAATTGGGATTGCGTAAGAGAGTTTCACGGACACTCAAACTATATATATTCACTAGCCTTGGTCCCTGCTATCAGCCCTGATACATTCATAACAGGTGGGGAAGATTCCACTGTTAGACTCTGGAACACCACAAACGGCGCAATTGGGGAAGCAATTGAAGTTCCAGCTCAGAGCGCCTGGGCCGTGATAGGTCTCAAGAATGGTGATCTTGTTGTTGGATGTAGTGATGCGACAATACGAGTCTATACGAAGGATCAGGAGCGTGTAGCTAGTACACAAGTTCAGGGTGCACACCAGTTGGCAATCGAGACTCGGAAAGCGCAAAATGCTTCCACGCTTGGGGGCATAAAGGTGACTCAGCTACCAGGGCCAGAAGCATTACTTGAGCCCGGCAAGGACGCGCAGACTAAAATGGTACGCCAACCGAATGGGCAAATTAACTGCTATCAATGGGTAGAAGGACAGTGGACCTGCTTAGGTGAAGTTACAGGAGCTTCCGGAGGGTCTCAAAAAGAATCTGGAAAAACATTATATGAGGGAAAAGAATACGACTACGTATTTACTGTTGATATTCAGGAAGGAGCCCCTCCGCTTAAACTACCGTATAACATTGGAGAAGACCCCTGGCCTGTCGCCCAGGCGTTCATCCACAAACATAACCTACCTCAAGTTTATTTAGAAGAGGTCGCAAACTTCATCATTAAAAACTCTGAAAACGTGCCTGTTATCGGAAGCGGGTGAGTACCTAAAGAATGCTTGCTAATGTCAATTCATGATTGCATACAAAAATATACATGTTTAAAATTCATTTAGAATGGGAGTAAAATACGAATTGAATGACTACTTCTTTTGACCCCATTGTTATTTTAAATTCTTTCAGAGGATATGCTGACCCATTTACGGGAGAAAATCGTTATGTCCCGGGAGCTGGTACGACTGATGAGACTGTAGCAGGAAACCTTGATCCTCTTACAGGTGAATCGAGTTACGTTTCTGGAACGGCAGTTAACTTAAATGGAACAAATGGAGCCAACCTGGATCCGTTTACAGGCTCTTCGAGCTATACAACAGGGGTCTCTGTAATGAAGCGGATGTTTCCCATTACCACCTTTCATATTCTGGAAACTTATGATGTAGAAAAAATTCTTTTAAAACTTAAAGAGTTTAACATCAAAGTGGGAGAAGAAAACTCACTTCCGCACGAAGAGTTGGATGAAGTCGTACAGCTCCTCTCCATACCGGCTTCTGAGGCAAGACCAGCAGTGGTTCAAACTTTAAAGTCACTTTACTCTTGGCCCGCTGAGTGGCTATTTCCTGTGCTGGACATCACTAGACTGATTGCTCGCGATAGCAACAAATTAGCACTCGTTGGTAACTTTGAGCTGCTACAGATAGCCACGAAAAGTCTGGAAATAGGATCACCGTCGGCGAATAAAATCATGGCCACGCGTTTGTTAAGCAATATGATTACCAACAAGTGGGGCCGAGGCCTTGTTGAAGCCAAATTTGAGACTCTGACTAAGGCTGTGGCAAGCATCAAGAGCGGAAATGTTTCCCTCCAAAACGCTATTGCAACATTCTATTTCAATGTAAGCGTCGCATTGGTAGAAGTCGCCATAGATGAAAAATGTAAACTCATTACCGAAGCCACCGTGTCCTTTCTAAATTGGGCAGAGCAGATTGATGCCCAGTTACGGGCTTACCAAGCGTTGGGTAACCTCCTTACAACAGCATATAAAGTAGATGTAGTGGCGATAATCGTCTCAAATGACGACATAATGGAAAAACTAAGAAACCATGCAAATGGTTTAGGCACGGACAGCTACGAAATGGTTAAAGATACTTCTCAGGCTCTCATCCAGATGCTCAATTTGTAATATACCAAGTTCAATAGCTCGAAAATGCTTTTAATAAATTTTCTACTTGAAACATCAGTTTAATTTGATTTTAACAGCCTTAAAGCCTTAGCTCTTTGTTCCTCATCCAGCGTAAAACTTCCTACTATTTCGTCTCCTGCTAGCTGAGCCTCACTATACCCATTTCGGACCATATACTCTAAGACATCAATCGCTAGCGTTGGCTGCTTTTCCTTTATGCAAAGATTGATGAACTTGGTCATAGCCTCAGGGGAGGGTTCTCCAATCAACTCGTTCTCGTTTTGGTCGATCTTTCTAAATACTTCAGCTGCTTTCTCAAAAGACTCACCTCGTGATAGAATCTGTAAAATTGACCCCAAGATGTCTCCTGACAGTCGAAGCTGGTCCGGTTTAAGTTCCTGAGAGTCGATAAGTCTTTGATACATATCAGATGCAATAAAATTAAACTTTTCCATTAGTTCTGGTGAATCAGGGATGTTGGTAACCATGACTTCAAGAACTTGAGTGAGGAGATTCTCGCGTCCAACGTAGTCGAACTGAACTATGTGGGACCAAAAAATCGGGAGGAGGTCTATCGCGCCGTTCATATCCACCACTCTCAAAATCTCGCTCATTATCGCGGGCTCCACGGTGTAAATGTTAGGAACTAGTCGATTGTATGTCTCCATGAAGACCTCCAAGGGCTCTGAAGATAGCATGAGGGCCAGAAAATGTCTATAATAAATCGTCTCCTTGTAGGTTCCTCCAATCAGATTGTAGTTGTTTCCCATATGAAGGAATGCATCTACCTTCCTAGCAATATTTATATCGTTGAGGTGATTACGACAAACTTCAATAGCCTTCACAAAGAACAAAACGTCTCGAACGTCCCGAATTACTAGACTTTGGCCTTGTAAATGGTTTAGAATGTCAACTAAAATGTGACTTACTGGACCTCTATCTTTGCAGAAAGTGTGTAGAATGAAGTGATAGCTAGCAAGGCTGGGTTCAACTCCGATTTTCTTAAATTCAGCAAGAATCTGAAGAGCGTATTCGCGGGAGTGTTTGAATGAGCTCATGAAACTGAGGTTCTGAAGAACAGCATTCAAAGTTCCCAAGTTAGGCTTTATGTTCTGTTCACTCATCAGTCGGAGCGTGTGGGTGACTAACTCCCATCTTGCCTCTGGAGTGTCTTTTAAGAGTTTCACGATAGCCAATATATGATTGAAAGTGTTTGCATCAAGGGGAATATTTGTATCTAAGGCTTCTTGAAAAAGCGCATACGCTCTTTTCGCTTGCGAAAACTTTGCCATCCCTCGAATGAGCGAGCAGTAGGATACAGAGTCTTTATGTTCGAGCTCTGCAAAAATCTTTTCCGCCAGTTCCCCATCTTTCCAAATTTTGCGAGGTTTGTCTTGGGCGTTGAGGTTATCCTGGAACCATCTTTCTTCGACCCATTCCTCTTTTATATTGTCTTCATGATTGTAGAAGCACAGCAGCTGCAGCAGATCTTTCTTGAAGACTTCAGACAGTTCAACTCCTTTGGTTTTAAACAAGCCATAGAGGTCTATGCAGCCCGTAACGTCAACGTTTTTAATTAACCTTATCAAATCAGCCTCTTCAATGTTGCTTTCTTCTGAAAACACTATTGGAGGAAAAAAACCGCTTATAGGGGGATTAGCAACGCTGTGCTGAAAAAATTTGCTGTCGTTTTCCAAAATCCAGCGGGCCGACTTTCTGCCGCTTTCTTGAGCCATTGCGTAAGTGCGCTTTAAAATGTTGGACGACGGAGTCAAAAACGGGTCATCATGATACTTGAAATGAGCTGCATCCAAATCCTTAAACAAAATAAAATTGGCTTCTTACTCAATATCACCGAAGGTAGCTAACAAACTTACAATTTCCACTCTCTGATTCAAGGCATTTAAAATATCAGTAGGACCCCTCTCAATTCTGTTAGGAAGTACAATTTGTTCTTCAGCATTGGTGGAAATAAAATTCACACGGTTGGTTCTGGACACCTGCAAGCCCCGCTTTAATACAAAACTGCGAGTCAACATATTTATGGAGAAAATTGATTAACGTGCTATTATATTGTTTACGAAAGAGAAGCAATAAAGAACGCGATGACAGCTGTCATCAATTCTTATAACGTCAACTTGACATCCAGTAAAACTCAAAGCATTTTCCTCAGTTTTTAAAATTCTTTAGGCATTTTCCTCGTTTCCGCAACATAAGATATAACTTTAAAACTGCTCTTAGATCGCCGTGTAAACTTGCAAAACGCATTAATATTGCAGCTACAAAGCATTCAAAAACGGCGATCAATGGAAGGTGGACCCCCGACAACCGAGCAAATTTTACGAGGAGTTCACGCACTTTATAACACGTCAGATAATACTAAGGAGCGAGAGGAGGCTTCAAAATGGTTAACGGAGTTTCAAAAATCGGTAAGTAAGAGAGGAGGGTCAAGCAGATTCTAAAAGTCGTTATTTTTGGTAGATACACTCCTGGCAAATTGCCGACCAACTCCTGCGGGAAAAGCACGACATGCATTCGTGTTATTTTGCAGCCCAAACGATGCGTAACAAAATTCAGAACTCTTTTCATGAACTTCCTGCATCAGCTCACGAATCACTGCGAGATTCCCTTATCGAACACATAAGCCATGTAAATGACGATACGAAGCCTATCATTGTGACCCAACTTTGTCTGGCTCTGGCCGACCTGGTTTTGCTGATGTCCTCGTGGCGCCAGCCCGTTACACAAATCATGGAACGCTTCTCTAACAATCCCGGCTCCAATACAGTTCTGATTGTGATATTAATGTTGATCCCGGAGGAAATTAATTCGAGACTCTTAAGGTTAGGTGCTAACAGACGGGGAGAAATCACTCAAGAATTGCATGCAAGCTCCCAGAAGGTCATAGAATTTCTGCAAAACTCTCTAATTGTGCGTCAGCAGGACACTCACCTGCACGGAAAGATCCTAAAATGTCTTACATCGTGGCTGACGTTGAACGTGTGCAAGGTGGAGGAAGTGATGGATAGTATGGTTTTGTCGTATGCCTTCAATCTTATGCAGAATCCTCAAACGGATGCTCAAATGCACGAGACAGCAGCGGATTGCTTTTGTGCTTTATTGGAGTGTCTAGAAACCAATAATAACAGCACTGAGCTGGAACACAAAATATTCACTGGCATCAATGGGTTCCAGGATGCGTATCACATGTCAGTGGCGCATGAAGACATCGACAAGGCTATCAACTTCTGCCGCGTCTTTACTGTGATGTCGGAAGTTTACATGCGCCAGATGATTGCTAGTAGTTGCGAAACGATTCCTCACTACTCGCTTCGGTCCTTGGACCTCGTTCTAAACTGCGTTGGCCACTATGACTATGAGGTGGCTGAAATAACATTTAACATGTGGTTTCGCTTAAGTGAGGACTTATACCACCGCAATAATGAAACTCTTACGACTCACTTCAAACCGTACATTGAGAGGCTAATCACAGCTCTGTACAAGCACTGTCAAATGGAATCAGACCACGAAGGGCTTATCGAAGAGAGCGATGGATTTAAGGACTTTCGTGATCGCGTATCGGAGCTGATCAAGGATATAATATTCATCGTAAGCTCTAGCAGTTGTTTTAAGCAGATGTTTTTAATTCTGCAGCAGCCGAATGTCTCATGGGAGTCCAGTGAGGCAGCTCTTTTCATTATGGAGAACGTAGCAAGAAATATATTACCGTAAGTATTCTTACTAAGCTAATTCTCACATTTCCATCCACATGTTTTGGGTCACAATAGGACCTTCGGGACCTCCGTAACCTTTGACTTCCAGTACAATCAATCAATCATCCACATGAAAAAACTGAAATTTGATAAATACATATTTTTTAGCGATGAAAATGAAGTAGTACCCAAAGTAGTTGAGGCCATCTTGAACCTACCAGAATCATGTCACATCGCTATCCGATTTACGTCCATCAACATCCTCGGTGAGCTTTGCGACTGGATTGAGAGCCACCCGGAGACTCTTCAACCCACGCTGAATTTTCTTTTGTACGCCCTGCAGCAACGGAATGGACTCGCCACGGCTGCTGCCAACGCCCTCCAGCAAATTTGTTGCTCGTCTCGCCAGCACCTGGTTACCCAAACAACAGGGCTAATGGAAATAGCTCGCCACCTAGATAGTTTTGATATCCAACATGAAGCTTCTATTAACCTCCTTAAAGGAATCGTGGGAATAATAGGAAAACTGCCCCGGGAGCAGTGCACGGTGGTTATGTTGGAGTTGTGCAGATATCAAACGCAACCTCTACTGACCCTGATGTCGGAAAATTCTGAAAAGTTTGTAAGGGGAGACAAATCCGACCCCGTCTATTGGCTCGACCGCTTGGCGGCTATTTACCGCTTTGTTAACATAAACGTAGGCGAAGATGAACCCCACCCGTGCACAGAAGTCCTGAATGGTGATTGGCCTGTCTTGTTTCAATGCATGGAGAAATACCAGTTAAACACGAAAATTATGGAACGCACAGTCCGCTGCCTCAGATATGCGCTGCGCTGTATCGGGCGTCAGGCTCATCCTATTCTAGAGCCTCTTGTCAAGCAAATGGTTCAAGTTTACTCTAATCAGCAGCACAGTTGCTTACTATACCTGGGAAGTATCCTCGTGGACGAGTTTGGGTGCGAAAAGGGGGTGATTTCGGGACTCATAAACATGCTGCAGGCATTTATTGAGCCTACCTTCAATCTACTTCAGCAGCAAAATGGACTGAAGAACAACCCTGACACTGTAGATGACTTTTTTCGCCTTGCTAATCGATTTATTTTAAGATGCCCGCTCAATTTTTTGAGAAGTCCCCTTGTTTCACCAATAATACAATGCGCACTGTTAGCTTGCACCCTAGATCATAGAGAGGCAAACTCTTCGGTGATGAAATTTTTCTGTAACTTGCTAGCTTGTGGCAGAGGATCTAGCAATGAGGCTGAAAGGGACGTGGATATTCAGCTCTCAGTAAAGCAGCTAATAGAGAGCAACGGGGAGGCTCTGGTTGTTAATTTGATATATGCTTCGGTATTTTGCTTGCACTCATATATGCTTCAGGACGTTATTGACGTATTTTATGAGCTGAAAGCTATTGATCCGGTGAGCCTACAGAAGTTTTTGCAGACGGCCCTTAATGCTTTGCCCAAAAAAAACAGTGGTGGGTCAGTTACAGCCACTGACGCTCAATTGGAGGAGTTCATTCAGCGAGTTATGAGGTATAAACTTGCTAACTCCTCAAATATGAAGGAATTTAATGACTTTCTTTGCAGAGCTGAGAGTTCTAGACAAATGACACAGGCACTTCAGGATTTTGCAAGACTTTACCGATAGATTGATGATGTCTAGCTGATGAGTTAGGTGATATGTGTATTAACAAAATAACACATATGTAAATTCTTTAAATACATATTTAGGAGTTTTTCTAAAATAATACTACATAGCAAATTAGTTTGTGATTAAGCTATTTAGAAAAATAACCATATTCTTCATCAATTCTTTTAATTTAAATAGACATGTAATTTTCAGCTATGTGGCTACGTTCAGCAAATGGCTAGTAACAGAGTTTTAAACGAATAAAGTTATGAAAAAACAAATAAAAAATTGGTTTTTATGAAGTGTTAGAGTTGGAGTTAGGTCTCGCTGTAGCTAAGGCTTGAGCCAATATGTCTTCGTCGAAAAGCCAGTCAGGAGCGGAATCAAAGGCCGGCAGCTTAAATTGTTTCATTGTTGACTTAATCTATGCGGAAAGATAAAATATACATTTAAAGATTCGGAATAAAACAACGCACCAATTCTTGTTTATCTGCATCCAATTCAAAGTCAAGCTCTTCTGGTCGAGGCTCATTCCATACATGGACTGTTTCTGATTTGCCTGTGACAAATAACTCTTCAACAGATGTTTCTGGTTCTGGATCGCTCTCCGATTCCGAAGAAATATCAAGAGGCTCAATGTCTGCTAAAGCTGGCTCCGTGTTAAGGGGTACATAACTGAAACGAAAGGTTTGGATCAGAAAATTATGTTCCCTGCTATGGTGTAATTGGTGGGGTGCTGAATAGGACCCATAAGAAAAAAATATACCCATCATTCAGTATTTCAGCGTCACTATTTTCATTTTCACTTTCAAGTTCAAAAGTCTCATCTACATCGAACCGACTTGCATTGGGGATTTCATCAGTGTTGAATACTGGTTCTGGTACTGGAGCCATAAATTCCAAAAATTCAATCTCAATATATACTCTCTAAATATTTAGTGTTTATATATATATAATAATTTACAGCTATATACTATACAAACATATTTAATACGCTCGTTCCGATGTTTAGAATGTCACACAAAACGAAACTATCAATAACAACAATCGAATCCTGTGTTTAAATAATATAAGCTATTTTGCCTCTTCATCTAAGATTAAAATAAGAGTTTCTAAGGTTCATTGCAATAATGGATGATACCAAGGTGAGAAAGTGTGTTGAAAATATTCGCGAGTAAGCTGCATATTGCATTTCAGAGTTTTTGCACGGAAAGTGAGACTGAGGATGAAGTCGAACCAAAGTTCAAGTATATCAGGATGACTAATTTTTTGCAAAAAATCATAAGTGAAGACGCAATCAGTTGTGTTAATGTTGCATCTAGGGTAACTAAAATTCCATTGAAATCTGAACCTCTAATGAAAATAATTTTAGTTCATGTGCATTGGAACTCTGTGGGGTCGAGTTTACATCCTAGACCACGAAGGAAATCCCGTTAATACGAGCATAAAACCCCCCAGCCATGTGATAAGCGTGAATAACATTTCCGTTGACGAGAAGGGAGAGTACATTGGGACTTGTTCAGACGATGGAACTGTGCATGTTAGCGGTCTGTACACAGAAGAGTCAAACCAACATCTCAACATAGGACGAGCAATTAAACAGATTGGACTAGATCCCCAGCACTATAGGTCGGGTTACGGAAGAAGGTTTGTTCTGGGAGACTCAAAGCTGACCCTGTACGAAAAATCTTTCTTGAAGAGCCTTAAAGCGACCACCCTTAGTGAGTCGGAAGGAAATGTTAGTGCAATTAAGTGGAACAACAATTTCGTAGCCTGGACAAGTTCGAATTTGGGAGTGCGAGTTTATGACTTAAACGAGCGCTGCTCTCTAGGCCTTCTTAAGTGGGAAGAACCTAGAGAAGGACACTTGGCTAACTACAAATGCCATTTACGGTGGTGCAATTCTATGACGTTGCTCATTGGCTGGGTTGACACGATAAGAATTTGCGTGATTCGAAAACGAAACGCCCTGGAATGTTCTTCTCGAAATGTACCTTGTCACATAGTGGATCCTATTTCTTCCTTCAAGACCGAGTTTATTGTTTGTGGAGTAGCCCCTATGATGGAAACTAATCAAGTCGTGGTACTAGGATACCCCAGAAATGACGCAGATATTGAAGGACAGGAAAAGACAAAACGACCTGTGCTTTGCGCCATGGAATACAAGAGTAACGATTATTTGGAAATTTGTATTGACACGCTCTCCATCAGAGGCTATCAGAACTACAACCATTATGATTACAGTCTGGAGTATCTACCGGAAGAAAACCAATACTTTATTGTTAGCCCCAAAGACATCGTCGTAGCAAATCTATATGAACCAGATGACAGGGTGCAGTGGCTCATAGAGCATGGGTGAGAAAAATTACTTATATTTTACTCTAAACAAGATTATCACAGCATTTTGATGGGAGCTGATACCAGTCGTAGAAATATTCATAGAGCTGCCTTCTTTCAGTTGTGTCTTGAACGTTACTATTGCTTGCCCCCTTGTAAAGCTTATGCATCTCCCGCGGGTATATTTTGTGTAAAACCATGTGGTAATCCTTGCTGGGACGTGGTATATAGCCGGTATCGAATCTCACGTCGTGTCGTCGATGAATATTTCTGAAAGGGGTCAACCAGGTTCCCATCTGCAAAATATTTAGTAAGTAGTTCACAGAGTCAAATTAGCCCTACAACTATACCGAGACATCCTCGCTCAAAAATGATCTTAGATCGCTTCGGTGCTGCGAAATGAACTTTGTGAGAGACTGTGATATAACATATCCACCTCCAAGGGCGTACGGAAGGTACTTGTCACAGATCGTATAGTTCTGCTCCTTCCATTTTCCACTATTTTTTATATTAGCCCTTCCGTTAAAGTAACCCCAGTAGAGGCTGATGTTATAACGAGAATATTGGGACAATTTTTTATGGTAGTCTAACAGGTCTTGTGAAAGTGTGTCGAGTCTTACATAGGAGTCATCGTCGCACTTCAGCAAGTAGTTAAAATCTACTTCGTCGTGAATAGCTGAAATGCTGAGAAGTAGCTTTTCAGTTAGATTTCCGTAAGAGTCCACAAGATCGGGGAACAACAGTAAATCTGAGAAAACTTGTTGTTCCGCCCTTACTGCTTCAGCAACCTTCCTATCCAAGTTTTTGGTCCCAATTGCAAAGAAGTGTTTCACTTTGTAGTCTCCGACTTTGATGTTCTTAGTCTTAAGATTCATCCATTTCTGATAGCTCTTTAGAAACCTTTGTTGGTCTGCAACTGTCTCCTGAACTACATCTCCGAGCTCTGAAACCCTGGGTAGGAATAACACTTCGGAGTTGTAGAAAGAATTGTTTATAATGCGAGGACGGAGGTTCAGCCAGGTCTCACGAATCGCATTCCGACGGTCAATATTTTCAGGGGAGCTTATTATAAGAATAACCACGAAAAACGAATTTTCTGGAACGCTTAGGGATGAGCACGGAGGCTTGTACATTATATGACTGACAAGCAAGCCAAAACAAAAGGCCAAAATAAGGTTCAGTTTATTGAGGAAGAAAGCGAAAAAGGAGCTCATTGATCTTCTGGGCATCTTTTGGCGGGGGATAAAAAATGTAATTCACTAAAACAGGATTAACATGTCCAACCTAGCTGGAACCTTTTATATTTGTTTACTTTTAATTTTGACTAACTCGCGATCGAAATGATTTTTTGATCGAAATATTTCGTTTCTTTTTAAATAATCCGTTTAGATTTTCATTCATAATCGTGCATCTATATTTGTAGGAAATTCGAGGATGCCATGACTGTAATTGCTCAATACAAAGGCAAACACACCATAATAAGTGTAGCTCGATTGTATTTAGACCATCTTCTGACTCTGGAAAAATTTGATGATGCAGCCCAGTTGTGTCTTCGAGCCTTCGGTACTGACAAAGTTCTATGGGAGGAGGAGGTTTTCAAGTTTGTGAAAGCTAAGCAGCTGAGAGCTATAAGTGCCTTTCTTCCCCGAACAAACGATTGCAAGTTAAGTCCTCACATATACGAGATGGTTCTGTATGAGTATCTGCAGCTGGACCCTCAGGGCTTCCTCAACATCCTTAAGGAGTGGCAACCATACTTGTACAACTCAGCCGCCGTCATCAACGCCATCCACGACCATTTTGATCGCAACCACCAGAATATTCTGCTTGAGGCACTGGCCATCTTATACTCTCACGAAAAGGAATACGACAAGGCCGTCACGATGTATTTAAAGTAAGTATAATGCCTTTTAGTTTCAGAACATTTAAAAATTTTTTCATTCAAGGTTAGAACACAAAGACGTGTTTGAGTTGATTCGAAAACATGATCTTCATGGAGTGATAAAGAATATGACCGTAAAACTTATGCAACTGGATAGTGAGAAGGCTATAATGTTGTTCTTAGAAAAGGGAAAAATTCCACCAGAAGTAATTGTCGAACAACTAGAAAATCATAGAGCGTATCTACATATGGTGAGTTTCCCATATTAATGAAGAGGAATACTTGAATCGTCACTCCTATTTTTTAGTTTTTAGACGCTTATGACAGAGTTGAGAGCTCTGGTAAATTTCACAGCCAAATGATAGATCTTTACGCAGAGTTTTCCCCGGAGAAGCTTTTGACATTTCTTAAGCGTTCAAACAACTACCACATCATCGAGGCGTACGAAATCTGCAAGAAAAAACTCTATTATCCCGAAATGGTTTATTTGTTGGGAAGAATGGGGAATACTCGTGAGGCGCTAACTATCATTATGCAAAAGGTAATAATAATAACTACTTTTTTTGAAACCAGCAATCTTATCTATAACATGAACTATGTCGACTTTTTCGCACTCATGAACACGTAGAATATTTGATAGTGTTCTAAACCAAAACCACCAGATTAAGATAATTTTTTAAAGGCAAAAAGCCGTCAATATCTAATTTTAACCATTTCTATCATTTCTGGAATCAGTATAAATGTATCAGTATATTGATAGAACAACAATATATATGTGTATATGTTTAGTGTCAAAAAGTGTATGTGAAAAATTCTAAACATTGCAATTCATAAAAGCGGCTGTGTGGAGGAAAACTTCAATTATTAGCTTGAAATAAGATGCGATGTTTCCTCGATTTGACGGAAAAGTGAGAAGATTATGCGTAATCATTGTCTTCGTTATCGTCTGCTACTACTTCGGGCTGTTCACACACCTGATGGAAAGAGACTTCGAAAAAGACTTTGACTACCCACTGGAGGGAGAGGTCTATGAGTATGCGAAGACACTCAAAGTAGGAGACAAGCCTGCCGTGCCACCCATCAACTGGTACAACTTTACCTTTCTAACAAAAGCAGAGCACAAATGTCATGACGAAGAAGGAAATCTGATCAAGCCAAGACTGGTGATAATTGTAAAATCAGCCCTAAATCACTTCGAGCAAAGAAACGCCATCCGTAACACTTGGGGCTTCGAGAAAAGGTTCTCAGATGTTGTAATTCGCACCATTTTTAGCTTAGGAGTTCTTCAGATACCCGATATAGAGCTCCAGATTAAAATCGATGCTGAAAACGCGAAGTTTAATGATATAGTGCAGAGCAGGTTCGTCGATTCCTACTTCAATAACACAATAAAAACCATGATGGGCTTCAAGTGGGCGATGAAATTTTGTCCCAGGAGCAAGTTTTACTTCTTTGTGGACGATGACTATTATGTGTCGGTAAAAAATATACTGAAGTTTGTTCGAAACCCATCCAATTACCCAGAGTTTATCGAGGAGGCAGAAGAGCTGGTGCGCCAAGTTGCTCGCCGACTTACGAGCAGTACACAGAAGATCTCGACTCAATTTCTGACCCAGTTAGACAGTAAAGGGAACATTATGGTGAACAATACTTTTATTAGACACAAGAGACAGCTCTTTGACCTCGAGCTCAGCGATGACACCAAACTCTTTGCTGGATTCGTATTCAAGTCAGCACCTCACCGCCATCAAACTAGCAAGTGGTATATCTCTCTCAAAGAATACCCATGGAATATATGGCCAACGTACGTAACTGCTGGAGCCTTTTTGCTCTCTAGAGAGGCCCTTCATGATATGTATTATACGAGTTTCTACACCAAGCATTTCCGCTTCGATGATATCTACCTAGCCCTCGTTGCGATGAAAGCACACATAGAGCCTTTGCATTCCGAAGAATTCTACTTTCAAAAAGCCAATGTACCCGAACACAAGTATCTTATAGCGTCCCATGGCTTCAGCAATCCCAGAGAACTTACAAACACCTGGATCAAAATGAGAAGTAGTGGATTTGCGTAAAATTCAATACCAAAGTTTATCCCGAAGAGTGAACCATTTGATAGACTTGCTACACATTAAAGTATAATAATAATAATAATTAATAATCAATTTTTGAAATTTGAATTGTACTGCAGAAAGATAAATTAAGAATTGTAGAAAGTTTAACTTAGCTTCAATTTCAATGAATTTCATCGAGGTATATGATCTAATTTAGGCAAAGCACTGGTAGTTTAGTAATATTGAAGCCTTCCATAACTCTAACGAAGTTCTTCGAAAATAAAATTTGAAATATAGAAAAAATAACTGGTTTATTTGTTTACATATATACTGATTTATTATTTAACAATATGCAAAACCTTTTTAGTTGATAGTTCATGAGGGAAACAAATCTTTCACGTAGACAATAGACATAACGTTTACATGTTTCAGCTTGAGGACCATCAGATGGCTATAGACTTCTGCAAAGAGCACAACGACATCGATCTGTGGAAGTATCTTATAGACGAGTCCATTGATGATCCTGCCAAAAAAACAGTTCTTTTAGACAACATAGTTGGTTACGTGAATCCTATATTGCTTGTGGACAAGATTAAAGTGGGAAAAAACATTCCGGGACTCAAGCCGGCGCTTATAAAAATGCTCTCGCAATATAATCTTCAAGCAAGTTTTCTCAAATAATATTAACAATGATTGAATCAACGTTTCTTTTGAATAGGTTTCAGTTCAAGAAGGATGTAATAAAATTCTGGTCACAGATTATTTTAATCTCCACGAACGAACGGTTAATATGCAAAGGAGAGGAATCATTGTGACGGAAAATACTTGCAGATTATGCGGACGCGACATTATCTCCAAAGGAAAAGGTGATTGGTAATTACGTACATACTCAGTAATAACAAGAAAATATGTTTTTTTTTCAGAATTTCAGGATATAATATTTTTCTACTGTCGTCATTTCGTTCACGAAACTTGTATGCCTTATAAGTATGATGACTTTTCCCATTGCATAATTTGTAAGTCACAAATTCCAAAGTCGTAAATAACATGATATAACATTTCATTATCTTATACATGTGTAACTAAATAAATATGCCTTATTGAGATGCTTCGGCTTGCAATAAAAGTTGTTCAGCTTGCATATCCAAAATTTTTCTTATTTTTTGTTTAGCTTCAACAATATTTTCTCCTGTCAAGGTTGAAACGGGAATCACACTGTCAAAATTAACGATTCTAGTTGGTTGGGTTGACTGTGGAACAAGTGCTCTACACGACTCTAGATCGTTAAGTGCTTCCTTAACTTCATTCAGCTTCTGATCAGCCCCTTTACTGTCGATTTTGTTCAATAAAAGCAGCGATGGCTTTCCAAAGAGTTCTGGGTCGTACATCTCTATCTCTTTAATTAGAGAAAAAATATTTTCCATACAACTTCGTTTGGGATGCGATGGACTCAGTTGAAATCCAAAGAGGTCGACTATGTAAATTAAAAGTTTTGTCCGTTCCACGTGCTTCAGAAACTTATGACCCATCCCTACGTTTTTGTGAGCTCCTTCAATCAGACCGGGAAGATCCGCTATCGAAATTTGACGGTAATCTTCATAATTCACTACTCCTACATTCGGCTTAATTGTTGTGACTAAAATTATAGGATCAGCAAGTTTTCTCTCGTCTTTTAGGATGTCATACTTACATGGGTAAGATGCTACTTTAGTCTTGGCATTAGAAATTGCTCTTAAAAACGTACTTTTTCCGGCGTTTGGAAACCCAACAAGGCCAACATCTGCTATCAACTTTAAGTTCAAGGTGACCTTCCAATTTTGACCTTTCTGCCCTATGAAGTTATTGCCACCAGTTCCTCCTCCACCACCATAAGCAGCTAAACAAGTGCATCCGTCCCTATCCAAGTCACCTGAGAGATTTTATTTTATAGGTATCTTAAAGATTCGAAATAATAAGCGTTTTAAGTGCATTTTCCAACATTTGCATAAGCGGCCGTGTAAACTCTTTAGTCTTCCCAAAAAATCGTTAGTGGGGTAACCTAAGGGATATGAAACCTCTACATACTTTATCCAAAAAGGCTGAAATTAAATATTTTTTAGAACATGTAGTCATTTTAAACCTTCAAAGACTATTTTCTCGACAAAAATGTTTCCATCAAAAATCCAAAGTTGAGATTTTTTTACAAGCGGAGGTTTAGTCATTTTATGATTAATTTTTCCTCTAAAACAAACTTCTTGAACCCAAATCTTTGGACATGCATTTTTTAAAAGTTAATTTACTCAATAAAAGCCCCCATCAGGGACCACATGATGCAGAAACTCTGGTTCTTGAGTAATAAAGTTTCGGACGAACTAAGGGATGGACAGACATAGCAGATGCAACAGTGCATATTTTCTTTATTTCATAAGGGAAAATGCAATGAAAAATTAAGATGTTATGATTTTGCTCACCAAGAGATTTTCCTGTATCGCTCAGCACGGTAACGCCTACAGGAACTTCTACTTGCACATCCACACCTCTCCGCCCGACAATTCTGTTTTTGGAAGAATCTTCTCCGTCTCCTGCCACTATCTCTCCTAAGGAATATTTTTTAACTACATGACGAAGGGAAAATACGTTTTCTTTGGCCCGTAGGTACACAGCTCCACCTTGACCCCCGATACCTCCAAATTTAGGAAACCCATTTCCTCCGTGCCCACCTAAAATTTAAGCAGATTATATTATCAATATACACAATGTTTTAGGATCTTTCCTTTCACTCTTAACGACACGGAGTCCAAAAATTGTGCACTTAGCAGTGAATGTTTTTTGTGAAATCTTTGTGAAAGTCGAACCATATTAAATATTTTTGCTAATCCAATTAATGAAGGAATTAAAATAATTTAAGTTTATAAAAATACGTCAATTTAATTTGGCATACAAAACAACCGGCATACATGGGCGATGTATATAGTATATATTTGTGTATAGCAAAAAGAATCTATGATCAAAACAATTATTTTCATATAATCGAGCTTGATGCAAACGTTGAAGTTGCCTGCTGAATTTTTGCGTTAAATTTCCATCAAAATGAACTCCTTGGTGGCGAATGTTGATCATATTCACTTTAAGATTGAGCAAGATTTAGATGAGCAATACGGAGCTTTACCTTTACCGTTTCCCGGAATGGATAGTAAATATTGTCTCTGTTCACAACTTCCGCAAAACCTAAGGAAATAACTTTGGTTTTAGAATCCACGGCTGCAGTCTGTCTGTTCTACAACACACTCAACGGAGTAGATGGCTGTGAAAAAGGAGAAAGCTGTCCATTTCGGCATATACGCGGAGATCGCACAATCGTTTGCAAACATTGGCTCCGAGGGTTGTGCAAAAAGGGCGACCAGTGTGAATTTTTGCACGAATTTGACATGACAAAGATGCCTGAATGTTATTTCTACTCTCGCTTCAACGCGTGCCACAACAAAGAGTGTCCCTTCCTTCACATCGATCCAGAGAGTAAAATTAAGGACTGCCCATGGTACGATAGGGGTTTTTGTCGACATGGACCTAACTGTCGTCATCGACATGTACGGAGAGTACTCTGTACCAACTACTTGTCAGGATTATGTCCGCAGGGGTCCGATTGTAAATTCATGCATCCTCGATTCGAGCTACCTCCTCCGCCAGAAATCAAAGGCGATATTCCTTTGAAGAAACCTCCGACATGCCACTACTGCGGTGAACCAGGTCATAAAGCCTCATTCTGTCCTAAGATGCCCCAAGAACAGAAGGAAATAATTCAAAAACAAGAAGAGGCTAAATACAAGGCTCTAGGATACATACAAAAAGGTTTACCTCCTCCGATTCATGATGATGACATGGGAAGATCGGGCCTACAAAATCGCCCTCCACCAAGACCTCTCGAAGAAATAACGTGCTTCAAATGTGGAAATAAAGGACACTATGCCAATAAGTGTCCCAAAGGCTTCTTAGCGTTTTTGTCCAATAACAACCGCCAGCACCAATAACCCTTTGAACACAAAACTAAAGATTGCAAATTTGAGAAAACCAATCTAATAAAATGTGACACCTAAAATTTATTGGATATTACTGGTATTAAATATAATCAAATGTGAGTAGATGCGATAAATAGTGTAGCAATAGAGTTAAAATATAAATTTGACCAAAAACATTTGCAAATGCGCTGTAGTTTATCATAATGTTTTATTTCAATTTGTTTGTCCTTTACAAGTTTTTGTAGCCATTTTTTTGGCTCTTGGAAAAATTCAAGCTGAATGGAAAACTCTGAGATTTTGAGCTACAGTGAAACAGCGACGAATGAAACAGGTATACAAAAAGCTAAAAATGCTAAAATTACATTGTTTGACTCATGATATAATGATTCATAATAAATTCATATTCTCTGAATGAAATCTTCATTGAATTGATTCTTTACAAGAATACTGGCAAAAAATTGACCCATATTTATAACAACCACAGCTCTTTTACTTTACTTGGTCAATTATTAAGTAAATTCTAGTATAGATTTTCAAATGAAACCAAGTTTTGAAAAAGGTTCATCGATAGTTTTATGCACTCGTAAGGCCGCTCTTAAGTCAGGAAGTAGAATAGCTGGAAAGCTGTCGTTTTTGCATCGTGTTAACTTCATGAGATTAGCCATATTAGGCCATCAAACTTCAAGGGGTATGGAGTGTCTTTAACTTTAAATGAAAATTCCTTACATTAAGTCCAATTTAGTATGTTCTAGTCTGAGGAAAGTTTAGCTAATCAAAGAACTACATGTAACCCCTATCATGTGCTAGAACAGAGCTGGGGGTCCTCAACGTTTTTATGGAAGAAAAATTTTACTTTTCTACTTCGATTGGATTGAGATTACGAGGCTTTTACCAAGAAAAATCAGTGAATCAAATAAACAAATTTATGTAAATCAAATCCAATTGAATTAAACCGAACAAGCTCAGCCATAAAGCTCATGGACGTATTTTCAAAAATTCAGGGACTTTTGAAAGGCTCTTTGCACAGCAAGAAAAAAGTATTGACAAAAAACTTTGACTTTAATTTGATTTTTACCACATTTTTTATTTATAAAAAAAAGCTATTGTTAGCGTTCGTTTGAATGTCCCCAAAAACGATTTGGCGATTTTGACTATATACACTTTGCAAATGGTATAAAATCGTTTTTTTGACACCTTTTTTAAATCCAATTTTTGGGGTGCCTCAAAAATACAGTAGAAAAATTCAAAAATAATTTTTTTGATATACAAATAAAAAATGTGCTCGCCTGTGTCCCGAACAGGCTTTCTTTAATTTTTTCTCATTTTTAGTGCATTTTCAGCATTTTGCAAAAATGCACTATTGTGGCCGCTTTGCCGTCTGTCTGTCTGTCTGTCTGAAATTTTATAACTCTGTTCAGAAAGAACCAGAAGAGGTAGAGAGCTGCGGTTTTTTTTGTATCGTGTAGAGCTTAGTCTGTAAGGGTGCAGGCTAACAATTTTAGAACCCTACCCCCTCTTGGGGGGCAATGGGGGGTGTTTTAATTTTGTATGAAAACTCCTTATATTACATCCGATTGAGCTGAAATTTTAGTATGTTGTAGTCTGTTTCAAATCTAGCAAATCATGGTACGATATGTATCCTCTATCATGTACAGGAACGGAGCTAGGGGCCCTCAAAGTTTGGTCTCTCGAAATCTTTGAAAATGCACCCTTAAGCTTAATCTCCGATTTTGCTTTTTATATATTTTTTTGTTTTGTTTTGTTTGGGACAAAAGAGACATTTTTGTAAATGGCTTCTCGCGTGTAAGTAAAGTAGTTTGAATATCCTAATAAAAATAACGTTTAGAAGCCTTATGGACTTATATTGAAAAGAGTTATTCTAAATATGTCTTAGTCGCCGCAATGCGTTGCCCCGGTACACCAAACACAGTGATTGTAGCAACAATCTACATTGGAAATGAAACAAGCATAATGAACATGTATCATCATCATCATTCTTACTTATGATTCGGTACACATATATTGTCAGCCTAAAAATCCAACGAGTTTCAATTCTGCTAGAGTAACAGCGTGTGTGCGATCAGATTAACACAAACATTCAGTCTTCTTTTGGCTCTCCGATGAGACAGTTTATTTTCAATTCCATAAAATATTAGAAGGCGGAAGTTTTTTCGGAGAAGTGAAGACAGTTAAAAGGGTGCCTGTCAGCTTAATAATTGACTAACAATAAATAAGATGTAATAAAAAATAGTTGTTGTTCATCAACTATTCAGTTAAAATCACTTTTGACTATCCTTTCATATTTATTAATGAGCAGAACTGTTTTACTATCACACTTGAGTGACAAAAATAAACTTGGATCTATCATCATACGTCATTAAAATAAAATTGTTTATTTATTTATTTACTTTTATTTAATCAGAGTTTATTTTAAAAGGTTTAAAAGCAAATTTAAAAGGTTTTAGTAAATTGAGCATATACTTATCTCTTTCACTCAAAAGTTCAAAACAGCGTTTTAATATAATTGGCAGAGCCATATTATCCAAGCATCAGTGATTTTAAAAAAATGCAGCATACAGTTTTCTTCTTCGGTTCTCGAACGGTATTAAGAACTTCAAACTCTTAATACACCAAAAAGCACCGCGCATTTGCGATTTGTAAAATAGTTTGAGACTTGAGACTTGTGATGTAAATTTGACTATGAACATGTATTTAAATAATTATTTATTCGTCATTTAACTACAAGGCACTCCTCGTTCTAGTTTTTGGATCATTGGATCACATCACTTTGGTTGTTCATGTGACGATAGAAAAGTATGGTGGTTGAATCCAAAATGTTCTCATCGTCATACATAATCAGTTTCAAATAGTTCAAGCTTAGTCATAAAAACAATAGAACGATAATGCAAATATAAAAACCATATAAAGAGTTGAGTGTAAAAAATGAAGTTCATCAAGTACATTTCGACACTCAGGTAAGCCCTCTTATTCGATAAAAGGCATGTTAGTATGATATTTACTAATCATAAGCCCTTGCAACCTTTGCTTTTTTGCGTTATTTGGTTTGCTCCATGACCGAAATCTCTTTGTTTCGTAAGGTCACGCAAACCTTTGAACAATTATTGCATCTTGACTGCGTAATTTGAGTAAGATTAATGATCAGAACGCATTAATTTGGAATTTAAATAAAACAAAGTTTTACAAGCTGGCTGCATACATACCCAGCACCGTGTAAGGCAGAAAAACTTCGGATTTCGAAGACATCCATAATCTTTTACTACTATAAATTAGTTGAGTTTAAAAATATATGATTTGAATAACGAGATAGCTTATCACTTATTTCTGTTATAGACTTTAATAGTAAGATCTTGAAATTTGTTTTAAAAAATGCTATTGTGCGTGGTTTGCACTGGTGTCGACTTGTTGAAGACTTGTTACATCGAAGTGATTTTAGCATCATTCGACTAGAAAAGTGGGTGAGATTCGAAAGATGGAAAAGAATTTGGCTGCTCCCTGGCTTTCGAAATCCATTTTGTAGCCAAAAACACATGAAAGCCTTATTATGATTATTTTAAAAATGTCATACAAGTTTGACTAGCAGAAAAGGCCTAGCAGAAAAGGTCTCTATAGGTTGTAAATAACATTGAATTGAATTGAACACAACGTATCAACATGCTAAATTTGGAAAAACATGATTTTAAGAGCTAAATCACACACTACAAAGTGCCTCAATCATACTTTAAACAATACTAATGCATGTAATACATAACTGATTAGCACTAAGTATAAGGCTGAAAACGAGGTTTATGATTGAATTGTTTAAATCATGATTTAACACTGTATATGTCGCATTTTGCTTAAATCTAACTTTTTGTTAGATACATCACTGGGGGAAGGGAGTTCTTAATTTCTGTTTTAGACCAGTGAATTGAATTTTTCTGGACTGGCCACTACTTAGAATACGAAGACAAAGAAAAATTTGAGTAGACTTTTCATCATAAAAGCATTCGAATGGCCTCGATAGTGGATTCGTAATTCATACAATGAAAGTTCATAAAGCAATATCTGGCCACATACTAGAATTGTTGCCAGACTTCCGTTTAAAGAGTAATATTCACACTCGATTACAATTTTATTAATATTCACACTGTGCTAAGGAATGTAAGAGACCAAACCAGAAAAGGGCTTATGGGACAGTTTGATGAGTATTCAAAAAAGCTAAGAAAGTGACTGAACCTTGTGATCTGATAGCACTGTCAAGTTCTCTCCGAAACTTTGAAGTGCTTTGTACGATGTTTTCTCATCAAGCAACATTAATTTTAATGTTCTTGCAATAAACTTGCACTAGCATCGCAGTGTATAAACACTCACAGTAAATAAAAGAACATATATGTATACATACTGCTGAAAGGTTATCTGAATCTATTCAATTCCCAAGTGCAAACAGCTTACAATTATATTTTTTAGCTATATCGGATGAGTTTATTTACATATTATCTCCCAACAAAGCTACAAATACTCGATTTTCTCTATTGCCGAAAAAACTTATGACACACTGCCAGTGATGAGGAATGTGTTATTTTTTCATCAAAGCATAGGTGAAGATCGTAGCAGTTCACTACACTAATAGCCAGTCACTAATTCAAATATATACCAAGCAAGGAAAATTATGGCATGGTTTTTATTCGGTCTGAGGGGAGGGGTATTTTACACTGAGTTATTTTCTCAACAAGAAAAAAATCGTCTCTCACTTTTTACATTAAGAGCAGCTCCACCATAACACCCCCATGTAGCAAATAAGTAGAAAATAATAAGAGAAAATTTTAATAACCGATTGCGACCAGATCGATGCTACTCCACGTTAAATCACCCTTTAATCACGTTTAGAGACTTACTTCATGTATTGTAGATAAGTTCCTGACGTCTTATATTAGGAGAAGGTTTATCGTGCTTGATTGTGCCTAGGAGCAATTTGAGGGCTTACTTTACTATTTGATTTTCCCCGTAGATTGGGTCTGAAAACTCCCAGAAGCCACGCAAATCCTGGTCCTCACGTGAACTTGAGAGTGCAAAAAGGTATTTGACCGGATTTGGAAGTTTTATTAGATTTTGACATTCGTTTGATTTACCGTGAGTTTTTTTGGTTATGTTGACTTTTATTTAATTTTTTTAAATCTAATTTAGATGTCAATTTTTAGATTAATTTGAGTTCGATTGTTAGCTGAAAATATACGGTAGAATTGCAAATCTGCCTGAGTTTTTTTTTATCTACATAATATTTGTGATGGTGTTATAAACCGGTCTACAGCCTTAGGAATAAAGTTTTACAAAGTATTTCTGGGCCCCCAATTTGTCTTATTATGTAATTGTTTAGTAAAAACTTATATATTGAAATGCCAATGTTATCAAAGCAGCTACATTTTTTCCTCCTTTACAAAAAGGCACTGCAAAGTCTCTCAGTTTACAATATATCTTCTTTGATCTAGCACCGTAAACCGATTCTTTTCATATTCATCGTCTTTATTTTTGTGTCATGCTATTATGTAGCGAGCTGTGGTTACTGGTTGATGTATTTCAAGTACATTCAACCATTAAAGAAGTGTCGACTACCGACGGTTCCGAAGCTTGTTTAAGTTGGCTAAGTAATCCACTGCTGACCAAGTGATCACCATGTGATGAACGTGGTGTCGTGGCGTTACAATCGTGGCAAAACTTCTATTAAAAGTTGTTGTCGCGCGACTATATAAGCTATGAAGTGTGAATATTGGCTCGTGCTGCCTGAGCTGCGTCGATACACACTTCATCAGATGATCAGCTCATCACTTTTAAAACAACTCATGCCAAAAAACGGGTATTTTTAGTAATGAAGCATGGGCATGATATGAGTAAAATTATAACCCAACCGAGGGTTACTAACAGTCAATTAATTAATATTAAATTGCTATTAATTAATCTCTTCTTCACAAGTAAAACGAAGTCTGCGTAAGAAGGGTTCTATCACTTCTATTGAATTCAAGCATAATTGTTTCATTTTGATAATACGTAAGATATATTATCTTTTCACAGATATTTTATTCTCGTAGCCTGTTTCATCTTATTTACTTGCTACACCACCGAAATTAAATGTGACTTAACGACAAAAGAAAAGATTCAGGTAAATAAAAATTAATTTTTAAATAAACACTAACATAAGTATATTAAAAATAAATAAAAATTATAATGGTATAATTTTATGCTACTTTTTTGATTTATTTAACCATTCAAATTCATTTCACTCGAAATTAAAAGTCAAATTTGATAAGCAAACACAAAAAGAGAACTGGGCTGACTTGTAATAAAACTGAAAAGATATATGTGAATGATTTAAATTAAATTACTGTCATTATAAACTTTTAATATGTCAGCACGGTCAGCGTTGCACTTGCTTATAGTATCTTTTTGATCCAGGGTACTCGCAATTCACAAAGAAGACTCATTTTTCGCTTCTTAAGCACTTTTTTATCGGATTCATACGAATGAAATAAGTGCTACAAATGTATGAAAAGAACTAAGTTAGTGCCAAATTTCGTTTTAGCTTCACAAAGAATGGCTTATAAGACGCCAAAAGTCAACACACAATCGTATTTTAAGGTAAATCAATATTTAAATATATTAAATAGCTTCATGAATACAATTTTGTTTTATTTCCCTTCCACAGACAACCTCCCAAAAATGACACAGAAGCTCGGATAAATCATTTTCGGAAATTAATTAATTTTAAAAGTTCACAGTTACCTATAACTGAAAACGACATAAGTTTTACCTCTGATATAACTGAAATTATTCAAAGTCATACAGTACCAAGTACCGAACCTGTTACGACACAAACGAAAGTGGCTCTGAACTATTATGGCCCTTCAACTTCCAACTTAACCGCTTCCACCTCAACTAGTAGTCCCTGGCCTGGAGACAAGAATCAGGCCTCCAGTGAGGGTAGTATTTCAAGCACCACAGAAAGTTTTTTTCCACCAACGTTGAAAGTTAAGAGCGTTTTTAGCAATTGGAGCAATTGGACTTCTTGTTCGCGGTCATGCGGAGGAGGAGTTAAGTCACAAACGAGAAAATGCGTGAAAAGGACGTAAGTTATATGTAACGATAGGATTACATTACGCTTTCGCATAGTGCCAGCTAAGCGAAAGCGGGGGGGGGAGGGGGGGGGAATCCTCGAAGGATAGTAGATGCCATGAGATCCGTTATGTGGACCCATATCTGTATCTCTAATCTAACAATATGTTTTATTCAGAAAATTTACAGTTCAATAAATTTGAGTAATTTCAGGAATTTGGATGGAAAGAAATCCACTTTCGATAGTACAACAACGGAAAGTAACGAGTGTATTGGTGTTTTTAAGCGGTTCCACATTTGTAACGACCACAAGTGCCCGGATGAGGAATCTCTGATTGACTACAGAGAACTTCAGTGTAAAAAATTTGATAATCAGCTTTTTGGAGGCAAGAGGTATTTATGGGAGGCGTACATAAAAGGTACTAAATGTCAATGAGAATCTATTGCAAGTCATTGCATTTAATTACTTTATTCTATTCAGACGATGCCGAATGTGAGCTGAATTGCAAACCGATTGGAATGAAGTACTTTGCGACGCTAGCTAAAACTGTGATCGATGGAACTAAATGTTTCTACCCCTCCGAGTATACCCGGAGACGAGACAGCTCGAATGCTATTTGTGTGGAGGGTTCTTGCCTGGTAAAGTAGATAAGTCGCTAAACAAACTCAATCTTTTATGTAATGCATACTTGGATCATATTCACCTTGCGAAACAGAAATATTGTGAATACTAAACTTTGAAAGACCCTATCAGCCGCTATCTTATCGTTCACTTAGACTCCACTTTATAAAATAACTCACCACTCTGACAAGCTCCAAGAAATCAGTCAGACTTGGAATTTCATGACATCCGGAAACAAGAGCACAACTATGCCTGTAGATGTAATAGAAAGTCAACCTTTTCGCGAAGCAGGGCCACAAGGCAGAGTAGTTGAAGAAGAGACCGAGTGCTGTGCTGACTGCTGCAACCAGTCAGCTGGAGGCTGTGATCTTTTAGGAGGCCTGTGCTCAATATTTCAATGTTTTTTTGTATGTTGCGAACTAGCAAAGTAGTGAAAATTTACCCAATGTATTTTGGTTTACAATAATAATAATATAGACAATATGGACCGGATATCCAAAAGACGTGGATTCGATTCTCACTCATCTCCAATATATTTTTGGCAGTTTTCTTCAACCTTCCAAGCCGCTCGTGTTGTTCTCTTTTGTAATTTTGTGGTACGGGCCTGACTTGAGGGTTAGTAAATATCTTTTAAAAAATTTCCTTACTCTTTATGAAATGTGAAAAATTCCATCGTCCGCGTCTCTATTTCATAGTTCTGCTTCATTGAACTTCAAACGAGAAATCAGCATGTGGAAAGTTTAGAATAGAGTTCTAATTGGGTTATTTTATGGCTTGACGTGCAAGCTTCGTCACCGTCTTTCAATCAAGGTTAAAAAGGTCATTTTAAATATAATAGAGGTTTACTTAGCTACAATCACATCATATCATATGTAATTAAAATTAAATGGTTCGCTTTGAAAACATCTCGTGCCTGTCACATATAAGTCTCAAAAATCATTACAAAAGCATATTATTATTGAATCGCATGGCAAGCATAGAATATATATATTATATATTCTATAATGGCAAGACAAATGTTAAAGAATTGAAGCAAATGAGGAAGTTAGGCAACATGGAGTATGAATAAGTACATGAAGATCCTTGTTTTTCTCTATGCTAACTCATATTTTTCCAGCTCAATGAACACTCCACTGCTATACAAGATCGCGTGAAATTGTTTCGAAACCATTCACAATTGTAATCAATGTTTACAATTGCTTTGACAATAACTACCAAAGTTTATGCTTAATAAGCTATTGTTGTTCCATTGTTCCATATTTATCATTACTCGTTCGATTCTGAAACCCAAATCAGGACGAAAGAGATGAAAGCGGTTCATTGCTTTAAATTTGCGTTTAATTCAATTTTAAAACCAGTCACCAACTATTCCAAGACTCTGGCTCACTTATGTATGTGCATTTTACCGATGACGAAGACATGTACATACATATGTTTCTTCATATAAGAGTATACTTGAGTAGCACTAAAGGATTTCATTCCCCATATTGTTTTTGTCCAGTTGCATAACCAAAGCTACATAGTGCTAACAAACTTTATATAAAATACACGAAGAGTAGCTTAAAGCTTAACCAAATACAATGTATATGTACGTCTCACTTATCTAAATACACGCTTTTCCGCAACCTGCGTGCGCTGTTTCTCATAAACGTATAAGCATGACTATCACTCCCGTACATTGATATAAGGGTACCAATAGATTCATACGGGATATACTAAAATGATATGTCTATGCTAGAACTGGTGCTCGGTAGGTTTCGACCAAATGCTCGGCTCAGAATCCTCACACGTTTAGTACCGATTTTAAATGCAAGGTGGTGAGATAAACGAAAATATTGAGGCGGATTTTAGGCGCGCGCGAACTCCAAATCTTGGTTAACACAAACTTTGAACAAATAATTGCGGATGAATAGTGAATAACCGCTCAGTCAACTATGTTTTCTATGATGACTTACCATTAACCTTGTGAAGTTGTGTATATAGAATTTAGATTTGGTAAAATTCATAACATAAGTAAAATTTTGAAAAGTACATCTCTAAATGAGAGATTTTCAAAACCAAACTTTAAAGCTTGGTATGGTAATTATGTTATGAACTTATGAGTGATAAAATTTGTTCTGCTCTGGGACTTATTCACGCACGCTTCTTATCTCACAAGAACAAATAGGAAGATTACAAAGAGCCTTTGAAAGTCAGGAGTGCAGAAGCAGATAGATTATTTTATATTTGTATATGCATATGTATTCGAAATGATAAATCCAGAATTTAGATTTGGGTATGAGATTTCAAATTGTAAGGTGCAAGTATTTTGGTTTACATTATAATTCTATATTGTTTACTGAAGAAAGAATTCATATGCTTGAACTATTTTTAAGCAATAAATTTCAAAAACTAATGAGATTTCTTTAATTTTTTGTTTTCTTTTGTTGAAGCTTAAACGTTTCCTGGTATTTTATGAACTCTTGCGTGTGGCATTTCGGTGATTTGACGATATATTCCAGTAGACAGGCAATAATAACCGTTTCACACCTTAATGACACCTCTGATATCGGAGATGACAGTGCTACTCTTCTTTCACGGTGTTTCTTTGAGATATCAAGTGGTTTAGGCTTGTTTCTTTTCATCACATTGGTTGAATAATAAGTTCCTAATATGTAGACTATGTTACGTTATGCATTCTAAAATAACTGCAGTTATTTAAATACTCATATGAGTTACAATTGATTGTTTTATTTTGGCAAGTAAGCTTTAATTCGTTTATTTGTACTCTTTTATAAACTTCGTTAAGCTCTATGATTATTAATTAATTGACTAAGTTTTGGGGGTGCAGACTAAAGAGAAGAACGCCATCACTCATAACAACAACAACCTGTTGAGTATTTCGGTTATTCGTGCAAAAGACAAATGTGGTTCACCTGTGATGTGTGATAGCGTTTATGTACATGAATATGTATTAATAGCTCTGATTAAAAATTTTATGTGTGGACATTTTTAACGATTTAGTAGTGACCCATGAGCAAATACAGGTTTTAAAAATTGAAATCTCAATTTACCTACTTATAAACATGAACAAATTGGTATTTATAACATTATTTGTGGTAAGTAAAATGACGAGTAGGATGATTTGGCATCCGTCTTTTCTCACATTCAAGACATGAGCTATAAATTGGGGGGCTTATTATTTTTTTTTTTTTTGTATCACATTCTTCTTAATGCCTTTGTTGTCGCTGCAAACATGAAACATTTGTATTACTTCAAAATATTTCCTGTTTGTCATTATTCAATAATTTTGTGCACAGCTTACAGCTGCGGATGTTGGCAAATCTGGCAGAAAATATGAAATTAAATAAAATTATTTTAAAACTCCACTAATATGCGAACACAAGCTTTGGAATGAGTGATGAATTTGACGATCGATATATATTTGAATATTAAAATTAATCAAGAAATAAAATAATCTAATAATAGGTTCATACTTATTTCAGACTGTTCACAATAGCGGAATCATATCTGGTCAGTTTATGAACAGTGGAGCAGTTAAATGCGGTGCTAACATTTGCAAACCTGTAACTGGAGTTTTCACCAGAAATCCTTTACCGCCTGGCTATATTGACATTACAATGATACCTGCGGGAGCCTCCAACATTTCAGTAACTGAAATGAAAAACAGTGGGAACTTGCTAGGTAAATTTTTATAGTCTCTGACGGAAAGCTAGCTTTGCGATTAACTTCATATACATAGCTTGTACATACACGAGTTTACGAATATTTTTAAATCTATTTTGAAACCTTGCCTCACCTCAGATTATGAGTCACCTAATAGAATTGGCGCCAATATATGTAGATAAATGATACAATATTTAGATAACCTTTAAATCTAAATTTTCATGCATATGTAATAAAAAAAGTCGTAAAACCTAAGTGCTAATGAAAACATTTTAACAGGGCAAAATAATAATAATTTGTAATCACAAAAATGTAACGCATAATTTTCAGTGCTCAAAACTGTTGAAGGTCGCTTTGTCATCAATGCCAATTTCAAGACGTCACCGAGCGGCCTTTATGAAGCTGCAGGAGCTGTGTTTGATTATCGCAGGTTGGATGGGCTTAGAAATTTTAGCGGAGGAGTTCAAGAAGGTGTTACTGAGTGGATCACGTGCATGGGACCCACCACTGAGGCAATATATCTGATGGTGAGACCATGAAACGATTGCTTTTGCGTCAAGAACTACATATATTGAGTTAAGATACTTATTGATCACAGATTTTAGCAGAGAGGCCAAATCCTGGAGTCAAGTATGACTATCTTCTACCAATCAAAGCCAATGTAATGACCAATTCTGAAGAAAATTTTGGAAATGAATCAGGAGAAACATCTCTTCTAAATGGCTTGAAAGCAGCAGACCAGTCTATCTCTGAACATTCTTCCAACCACCGTCGTCGACGTTTTATGTGGAAAGTTATAGGTTTAAGTCCTTGCACTAAAACTTGTGGAGGTGGGATACAAACTCCGATCATAAAATGTATCCGCGAGAACCCAACACGAGTTTTTAACCCTAAAAGGTGTGCGCACTTGAGGCAACCCGAAACTAGCGAGACGCAAACAAAATGCAATGTCCAGCCTTGTCCTCCGTATTGGAAGCTCTCCGAATGGACCAGCTGTCGTTGTGATGAGCATAAAGTGCAAGAGTGGCGTAGCAGAGAAGTCAAATGTGTCCAAGAGCTAGTTTCTGGAATTGTCATTCATGTAAACCATGCTGCATGCATTGAAGATGAACCCTCCGAAAGAGAAAAGTGCCTTTGCCTAAATAACCGGAAGCCTTCCGAACAAACAATAAGCAGTATTCGCAACAAAAATCGAAAAAAAATCGAGGAGGAACGTAAATATGGAACCTGGCTAGTATCGAATTGGAGTGACGAAGTAATTCAATGGGTAATTCTTCTTTAAAGTTCATTTGATATTTAAATCTTTTTAGTGCTCTATGGCCTGTGGAGTTGGGCTTCAATACCGTTCCATATTCTGTGATCGCTCGACCTCTCCAAACTTCGAGAGGTGCGATCTTCGTCTTAACCCTGAGACGACACGAGAGTGTTCCAGCAACGAAAAGTGTTCTTTTGGCGAATGGTTTACAGGTCCATGGAGCAAAGTAGGTACCTTCTTTTAAAGAAACGTATTCTCTTATTCCTTCTCTTTTCAGTGCTCAGGAGATTGCTTTAACTTAACCAAGAGCCGATCTATCGTATGCATAAAAAATGACGGGTTCGCTTCGGACGATGAGTGCAATTTGGAAGAAAAACCATCTGTCAGTGAGAAGTGTCCCATGACGGAAGTCACCTACTGCAGACCCAAGTGGCACTATTCTGAGTGGACAAAATGCAGTAAATCTTGTGGAAGCGGAACCCAACGGAGAAATGTAAAGTGCATTGAACCGAATACTGATCAGATGAAAGAAAGCAAAAACTGCCGGTTTTCCGAGAGAGAGGTAGCCCATCGAAAGTGCAATGAGGAGAAATGTCAAGGTATCTGAGGTCTTTTTAAATAGTCAACATATTAAAACCGTAATCATTTTTCTTCCAGCCACAATATCGACAACCGACCCGTCTTTTGATCCTCGGGTGGACTTGATCCAGAATGATTCCAGCTGCGTCGATGACTTCCCCAACTGCCACCTTGTCATCAAGGCAAAGCTGTGTAGTTATACGTATTACACTAATCACTGTTGTCAGAGCTGCAAGATCCAACTAAATGAATTGAATTAAGCACTTCCGATCAGATTCAGACACTTTCTTCAGAGTCTCGGAATCAAACTAAGTGTTGTGTATGTGTGCTTAAAACTTAGAATAATGCATTTCTATTTGAAGATAATTTTAAGTACCTAATAAGAGTATGTAACCAATTGAACTTAATAACTTTATAAGAAACCTTTCCTATAAGAAAACTTTAAAATTTAATCGAGATACAACCCATAAAAAAAACAAAACAAAACAAAAAATTAAATTAAATTACCACAATTTAAATTATTTTATTTCGAAAGTGCATTTACAGGAAAATACAAAAGCTTTATTACATTACGAATTTGTATCAAGCTTATTGCTGTTTCGTTGAGATTCCTAACTCTTTTTCAACAAAACGAGGAAGATCGAAGGCTGCACGATGGATTCTTGGTGTATAGTACCGTAAATTCATCTTTTCCATTTGTTCATTCGTGAGTTTGACTCTGGGCGAGGAGAAATCCAGATCTTTTTCTTTGCTTGCTATAACGAAGCCAATTTGACCACAAGGGTAGGTGGGCACATAAATGCTAGCATATCTGTAACCAAAATAGATATTTGATTATAAACCCTTCCAAGAATTTTTATTTTAAAATTGAGCAGCGGTCGTAATTTTGCAATTTATTGGTGATCGGCAGGTTGCCTTTTAATACTGTCGAGTAAAATTTACTATTATGGTCCCATATCTTATAGGAAATGGTAATGAAGAATGCGTCATTTAGTACGCAGTCAAAATTATGTAAATGCATGAAACAATAATAATATTTTCTTCAAGTTTGTCCTTACCCAACAGTATTAAACTGCTTCTTTGCATATGTAAGTGTTTGTTTCACGTGTTCCAAATCAGCCCAATACGTGCCGCCTTGGGAACACACGATACCGTTTTTTCTGAGAGCAGTCTTCAATAACTCAAAGTAAGACTCTTGAAACAGAGACTCTGCTGGGCCAACGGGATCACTGGAATCCGTGATAATGATGTCAAACTCGTTTTGGTGGTTTTTCATAAACTCAAATCCATCTCCAATAGTTAAAGTCAGCTTTGGAGAATCGAATCCAGAAGCCATATGAGGTAAAAATTTTTTAGAAACCTCGACTACTCTCTCGTCAATTTCAACTTGGTAAACTTCTTCAACCTGGTAGAACTTCGCTACCTCTCGGGCAACTCCACCATCTCCTCCGCCGATGATCAACACTCGTTTTGGGTTCGGATGAATAGTCAAAGGTAACAACTGGAATTATTTTTAGGAGCAGTTTGAGATAAAGACGAGCTAAATGTTAAATGTCTATTTACCGCAATCATCTCCTGATAAGAAAACTCGTCTCGTTGTGAGCATTGAATAACGCCATCAAGCACCAAGACTCTGCCGTACGTTTCGGTTTCGAGCACTTTCAGGTCTTGGAATTGGGTTTTCTCCTCATGCAAGACACTTTTTACCTTGAGAGAAAAACTCTGGCCCGGCCAGAGGGTGGAAAACTCGCTAAACCAATTTTCAGTTAACGTATTCATGATGTCTTAAGTGAGGTAGTGTCGACCGGCTTCGTGGAAGAACAATTGAAGACTAACACATCAAAATCAATACGCTCTTGCAACACAGCTCACATGAAGTCCTTATCAGCGTATTAAATTGAAATGATCTATGCTTACAAACACCTATGCAATTTTCCCGGAGGCATGTATATTTATAATTTACGTTTTCTGTATGTACGAATGGAGCTTATAACTTTTCTTGGCCCTGTTTGGTTTTTTACTGGAGGTACAACAGTACATAGTACGTTTTTATCCTTCTGTATTTTCCTTCAGCTGCATATCATAATATATATGCAACTTTTGAAGCAGGTTGGATTCCCCACAAACAAAGTATCATTAGAAGAAACCTCTAAATAGTACATTGTGCACCAAGGGTGCAAAACAGAATTATTCTCATTTGTACCCGAGGTGGCACCAGGCCCGACGAGAGGGGGGGGGGGGGAAAGGGAGTAAACCCCCCGGGCCCGTGATTTTTTAGGGGGCCCGTGCCGGTGTCTGGGCCCCTAGAATCTCGAACATTTCCCTTTGATAGTACCGGGCCCAGATTTTCTCTCGACGGCCCTGGGTGGCACATAGGACTTTCCACCACGAATTATACAAACTTTTATGAAAATAAAATCAAGATTTCCCTGTGTGAACAAGGGTCCCCGCGGAATATATGAAACGGTTAGCCCACGAGGACCCTGAGGGCTCCCCGCGCTAGAACAAAAGGGTCCCTGCGAGACGACAATTTTTGTATGAAGTGTTAGAGCAAGGGTCCCCGCGCAGGGAGCGATTTTCATAACGGTTAACATCATTTCTGTAAGAATTTCTAGCAAAACTTTTTCATTTTTCGCTGCATACTAAAATTACAAGTCGCTCATTAATTTATTAAAGACCCTGCATCGTCCGTGTTTCATTCGTGTGTTCATTGAACAATGTTTCATTTGCTCCGTATTCACGCGACTTCGTAGTATTTTGCGAGTCATGAACTTTTTCAAAGATGTTGGATGAGTTTGAATTGTTTAAAGGGGTAACCAAAAAGCGCCATCTGTCTATTTCTTATCATAGCTAAATTACGAACTCTATCACAAGTAAACACATTTACGAAAAATATTTACCTTATTATTTCAATGATGGCAACCGAAGTTCATTGGTTCCCGAACATCCCGAACGAGTTTCTTGTTTCAGGAGCGGGTTTAAAGCTTTACCAAGTACCAGAATCAGCTGATAGAGGACCAGATATGGAAGATTGGGTAATTCATGTTGACAAGTCAATTGGAAATGTAAAGTGCTGCAGCCCAGGATATGCAAAAGACGAGGCTGTAGCGGCTGTTGGACTCAGTTCTGGAAAGCTGATGTCAGTCAACTTTCAAAACCTCAACAGGACTGTGGAGCACGTTTCAAAGTCCTCAAAGACAATAAACTGCCTGAAGTGGAAGGGCCAAGACCCTCGTGTAGCCGTTGGGTTCGACCGCTCCAAAGAAGATTGTATAAACTTATGGGATACAGAGAAAAACGTCACAGTAATGACCTTTGGAGGAAGTGACTCGGCCATCTCTTTATCATGGGACATAGATTTCAAGATGCTCTTTGTCGGAGTAGGAAGCAAAGCTATCAAGATGTTTGACCTACGACAGGGTTTCAAGGAAGTTTCGATGGTAGCAACGCGAGCAGTTCAGGGCATTGAAATGGCTTTCTGCGACAATGGAAGTTTCTTCTCCAGCTTCGCGGACAATGTCATCAATTATTATGATCTTCGCAGTTTTGATCAACCCCTACTCCAAATGTCTACCTCGAAACCAGTCGTGAAGACAAAATGGAACCAAGGAAGCCGAAAACTTAGTGCTTTGCTGACAGAATCCAAAAATCTTCATATTTATGGAGTGCACTGGTCCGTAAATGAGCCGTACTGTGTAAAACATAAATATCAGCCCTTTGGCTCTGATAAAGTGGGACTCATTGACGTAGCCTGGAGTCCTATGGAGTCGAATTCAATGCTTTGTTTGGACATCCTTGGAGAATTACGAGAGTTCAAAATTCCTGAATCTATTCCTATTAAATTTGACAACGAGTCTCATGTGATCAGCAGTGCAGGAGAAGAGCTTAATTTCTACAACAATCCAGTCAAAAGTAAATAACTTACCTCATTAAATACTGTACATATTTATGTAATACTGTAACTTTTTAGGTATTTCGAACGATATATTTGACATCTCTAGACTGATGAAAGAGCGCGCCTTGAGAGACTACGGTCAGATTGCTGATATTGAACACAACGGCTACGTGGCCTGCGACCCTAATCTTGCTAAAGCCTGGACAGTTTTGGCTTCCATGTACAGCAAAGGTCTCATGCTGGGTTTAAAATCTATTCTTGGTCTCAGCACTATTGGAGAGGTAACCTTTGCGACGCGCTCCGAAACGCAATACTTGGACTGGTACGACTTTCCCTCGTACGCGCCTCTCAAAACCTATAAAAGTGAACCTCGGCAACTATGTCAGGCTCTTTGTGGTTGGAACTTTGACCGAAATAATGACGAAACTATCAACTCTTTCCTTGAAAATGAGAAAGGAAACATCACCAAGTGTGCTTTTGTAGCTTGTAGCTGTCTTAAGATCCAGCAAGCTGTCGATATTCTCCTTTCCTCTGATGACAACTTCCTCAAGGTTGCAGCCGTAGCAATTGGAAGCTTCAATGCCGAGCATAATTTTGCTCAGAAGGACATACAAAAGCTCTGCCTGGAGCTTAACGACCCCTATCTTCGTGCCATTTTTAGGTTCCTGAACCTCAACGAAAGCCAGAACTGGGACAATATTTTGAAGGATAGTGAGTTGCCACTAACCGACCGCATGGCTTTCGCTTGCTATTACTTATCGGACTCCCATCTGCAAGAACACGTTAAGCGACAAATTTCAAGTTGTATAGAAAGCGGTGATCTGAGTGGAATTCTCCTCACTGGAACTACTAATGACGGAGTGACTCTTTTGCAGAGCTACCTTAATATTACAGAAGATGTTCAGACAGTTGCCCTTATTGCCTCGCGATTCTTCACAAACGAACAAATATCCAACAACAACATACAGTTTTGGATATCAACATATAGGAACCTACTGGACGCTTGGGGATTCTGGACAAAACGTGCTCAATTCGATATAATGATGGGTAACAAGAGCGTTCCACCCCGTACCGTCTACCTGCTTTGCAATTTTTGTGGAAAAAGCGTTTCTGCCGCCATGCAAGAGGACCATAGAATTCGAGGGAGTAACCGTCTCGCCATGGCCTGCCCACATTGCAAAAAACCGATGCCAAGATGTTCGCTATGTTTATTGCACATTGGCACGTCAACATCAGGTCTCATAGAAAAATCGATCCAGTCAATCCCAACAAGTAGCTTTCAGGCGAAGCCATTTGGTGGGTGGTTTACGTGGTGCCAGACCTGTCGTCACGGTGGCCACGCGGCCCATCTCAAGGCTTGGTTTGCACAGTATTCTGAGTGCCCAGTAACACTGTGTGACTGTAACTGTCTAAGCCGTGACCTGCTGAAAAAAGCGGAGGTGACACATTGAATCCTAAAATGTAGTTTTATTGCGGACCTTTATTACTTGATCATTTATAAATGGAATATAATATTTGAAACATTCTATCAATACATAAAATGATTTAGTTTCTGGATAGGAGACGTGAAATAAAATCTTGATGTGTCCACCTGGTCTATGAAAGATGAAATCCATCTTACATAATGACACATTTGCCTTTCTCAGCCCAAGGGTTGTTTTTCTTGTCTGGAGTGTGAATCAATGGATCATTCTTTTCGTTTTCCTCCACATACTCTCGCATTCTGAGGTCGAAGATCAAATTTGAATAGAGAATTAAAGAAGTAAGTAATCAATGCTTCGTAGACGATTACGAGGGACTATAGACGAGTTACGGGGAGTAAAGGGTTTTACTTACGCTGCGATACTCTTGGATAAAGGCCATCTCTCCATTGATGCCTGGTATTTCATGTTTTCAATTTGTTTTTTCAAAGCGTCTCGATCCATGGTTGAATTTCACAATATTTTGCTACCTTAGAGCTTCCAACAAACTACGTCAAGCTAAAATGTTGATCTCCCTTCTTGATGAAAATCTAATTTGTGGAAAAAATCAATGTCCAATATGAGAACATGCGCAGAGTACATCATTTGAACTACTCTGTCCATATAAACTTGTAGCTGTTTCATATACACTAGTCTTGATTTTCTTCCGAAATTTTCGTTAGAGAAAGTAAATGTACCTAAATATTCAAAGATTAGCTGTGAATAATGTTTGGCATAAAATCGGAGTTACACTTAATTTTCTTCGGTAATATCGTATAATAATAAATGAGATTCCAGAAACCAGGTTCCAGCGCATGCGAAAATCTGCAAACCTTAGAGTTGTTAGTCGAAGATGTCTTAGCCTAATCAGCGGAAAATTAAATTTATTGAGTTTTCAGCCAGGAAGCAAAGGACTTAAATTTCTATAAAACGATTGAAAAGAAACTAGAGGCAATCAAAACTAAACCAATACAAGCTATTGAAGCACACACGATCGTATAAAAAGAGCGAAAATCGATACTTTTTGTAAAAAACTTTCAACTGTGGTTTTCAGTGGATAAAATTAATCTCCATTCAACAGCATTAGCATGTTCAAGGTCGTGTGGATTTTTCTTTTCACACTTTCATTTTCGGAAGTTAAAGCTGTAAATGAGTTACATATTGGTGGCATCTTTCCGATCGGGGGAAAAGGGGGCTGGCAAGGTGGCCAGGCATGTATGCCTGCTGCAAGGATGGCCTTAGCCGATGTTAACAAGGAGGAAAACTTACTTCCCGGCTATAGACTCACTCTTCACAGCAACGACAGTGAAGTAATTAAGTTCTTCAAAGGTCAAACTACTGATTTTCATCACGTCTCTTTTATATAGTGTGAACCTGGTCTTGGTGCCAGTGTCATGTATAATCTTTTATACAACAGGCCCCAGAAGCTTCTTCTGCTCGCTGGGTGTTCTACCGTATGCACCACAGTTGCGGAAGCGGCAAAGATGTGGAACTTGATTGTCGTGAGTGTTTTAATTCTTTACATACTAACTAAACACCTCAGACCTAAAATACATATCAATAGCTGTGCTATGGGGCATCCAGTCCAGCCTTGTCCGACCGTGCTAGGTTCCCCACTCTCTTCAGGACGCATCCATCAGCGACAGTTCACAACCCAACAAGAATCAGACTAATGAAAAAGTTTTCATGGAGCAGAGTAGCAATTTTGCAGCAAGCAGAAGAAGTATTTATTTCTGTAAGCTAATTTTTTTTCTCGAACATCAAAGAACTAACTCATTAGTCATTATTTCCAGACTGTAGAGGACTTGGAGAATCGCTGCAAAGAGGCCGGGGTAGAGATCGTAACAAGACAATCATTCCTCTCTGATCCCAGTGACGCCGTCAGAAACCTCCGAAGGCAAGATGCCCGTGTCATAGTGGGACTCTTCTATGTCGTGGCTGCTCGTCGAGTACTCTGCGAAATGTACAAACAGCAGCTTTATGGAAAGGCCTATGTTTGGTTTTTCATAGGTAAATATGAACACTCATAAAAAGTTTTATCGTAGCCCAGAATACAACAAGTTCATAACATATAAATATCATATTCTTGTCTAATAGGATGGTATGAAGATAATTGGTATGAAGTTAACTTGAGAAACGAAAATATATCATGCACTGCCGATCAAATGCGTGAGGCCGCCGAGGGTCACCTTACGACTGAAGCGTTAATGTGGAATCAGAATAAGGAGCAGAAGACAATGTCTGGGATGTCTTCTGAGGATTTTCGAGTGCGTCTTAACCAGGACTTGCAGGAAGAAGGGTATGACATTGACCACCAGAGGTACCCAGAAGGATACCAAGAAGCTCCTCTTGCTTACGATGCTGTTTGGAGTGTCGCTCTTGCGTTTAACAAGACTATGCAGAAACTTCATAGGAAAGGAAAAAGTCTGGAAAAGTTTACCTATTCCGATAAGGAGATTGCAAATGAAATCTATAGCGCCATGAACTCGACTTCTTTCTTAGGTGTTTCGGTAAGTTTCGGTGTTTCTTCCAACTCTTCATTAAGTTGCGTTTATTTTTAGGGAGTTGTGGCTTTCTCATCTCAAGGTAATTTACTACAAGCCACTTACAGCCTGTGAAATTCATATTATTCTTAGGTGACCGAATTGCTTTGACTCAGATTGAACAAATGATCAATGGTCAGTACGTTAAACTGGGCTATTATGACACACAGGCAGACAACCTAACGTGGTTTCATAACGAGCGCTGGCAAGGCAATAAGGTTCCCCAAGATCGTACTGTCATCAAGAAAGTCCTAAGAACTGTCTCGCTACCGCTTTTTGTTTGCATGAGCTCTATCGCCTGCTGTGGCATAATAATTGCATTGGCACTAATAGTTTTCAATATTCTGAACAAGCATAGGAGGTACAATAATTATTTTCAAACATTTCTACACAGATTGTTAAAAATTCATGTTTATTTATAATCTATAGGGTCATTCAGTCCTCTCACCCGATATGTAACACTATTATGCTTATTGGTGTTATCGTTTGTTTAGTGTCTGTCATTTTACTTGGAATCGACGGTCAGTTTGTTGATCCTAAAAATTACGATAAGGTTTGTATAAAAAAAATTAATTTTCATTTTATTCTAAATAAGCATTTTGGTTAAAGATTTGTCAAGCCAGGGCTTGGATTCTAACAAGCGGTTTCACATTAGCGTATGGAGCAATGTTCAGCAAAGTCTGGCGAGTTCATCGGTTTACCACGAAAGCAAAGACAGACTCAAAAGTAGGTTTTCAATTATCTTAGTCATACATTGACTCCTTCATTGCAGAAAAGAGTTCAGCCCTGGAAGCTCTACACAATGGTTTCCGGGCTGCTCTGTGTGGACTTGATCATCCTACTAATCTGGCAAATTCAAGATCCTCTTCAACGGAGGTTAGAAATTTTTCCTCTTGAAGACCCAACTCTGACCTCAGATGACGTTAAGATTCGACCAGAGTTGGAGCACTGTGAGAGTCAGAACCATTCAGTTTGGTTGGGAATCATTTATGGTTTCAAAGGACTGATTTTAGTTTTTGGGTTATTTCTTGCCTATGAAACACGCTCAATAAAAGTAAAGCAGATCAACGATTCCAGATACGTCGGTATGAGTATTTATAACGTTGTGGTCCTAACCATTATCACTGCTCCTGTAACTATGGTCATAGGTAAATTTTACTTAGGGCTTGTTCAGATGTTACGTCACGGTAAAAATCGAAATTCTTAACCCCTCCCCCCCTTCCCCCATCTGTCACGCTTTGTTCCATATACTAGTACTTGAATTTGAACCGGCTGTCACGAAGGAGCTGACCATCCCTCCCTCCAGTTGACCGTGACGTAGTACTAAAATAGGCCCTTATAAGCATACAAATTTCGCTAAATTGTATCTTTTTAGCTTCCCAACAAGATGCCTCATTTGCATTTGTTTCCTTGGCGGTCATTTTCTGCTGCTTTCTTAGCATGCTTCTCATATTTGTTCCTAAAGTGAGACTTACTTTTTTTTGTTACAAGTCAGTTTTCTCAGAATCTCAATCTTCAGGTTATTGAGGTGATCAACAATCCTTCTGATAAACTTGACACAAAGTTAAACGCCGACACTGGGGTTTCGAAGGAAGACGAAGAGCGTTATCAAAAGCTTCTTCACGAGAATAATGAACTACAGAGGCTGATCACTCAGGTACCAAAATTCTTTTAGTGCTCATAAAAATAACATTATTTTCTTCAGAAGGAGGATAAAATTCGGATACTGCGTCAAAGGCTTCAAGAAATGGATGGCTCTCGGAATAGCAAAAAAATTGACAAGTGAACTTTAACCGTACATAGTACTCATAAGCACAACTGGAAGTAGCATTTAGATAAAAAACTATTGTCGTTTCTAGAAACATGAATGAAGTGATGAAATAAAAGAAGAATCTATCCCATATAAGGAAATTGAGTTTTACTTTCTACTTTATTGTTTTCAAAACTTTCACAAAGGCTGATTTGAAATTGGAATCACTCTAATCATCGCTTTTGCTTTAACACGTTTAAAATTGTAATGTTATTTGGTAAAATTGTGTACACCGATAAAATCTAGCGAATAGTTAAACACTTCAAGGAGATGTATTTTCTTTTTTACTTACTCTAAAATCAAAAGGTTTTTTATCATAATAATTAATTAAAAGTGTGTTTTGTATATTCGCCTTGAAATTCTGGTATTGTTTACTTACTATTTTCCTTCAAAACTCTCATTATGTATGTCTATGATCTAAGGACTCAGAGAAAACATTTGACAATATTGAAATATTGTCTTTTACTTTCGCTTCCCTTACATTTTGTGATAACAGAGATATCAATAAAAGCTCATATCAATGCAAATTTAAGTCTTTCCTTAGGCTATCCTCTGTGAAGGAATCCGCTATCATATCTGGATCGCTTAGCATCTGAAGACCCACAATGTCCATTTGTCCCAGCTCCAAGCTGTCGCCTAGGATATCTAGTAGATAAAAGTCTTTGTTCGATCCCAACGAAGTTTTCGCATCGTAATTTTAAAACGAAACAAAAACAAAATAATATCTTTAATAACTCAACTCACCCTTAAAGTCGATTGACGATGAATAATCTGGAAGGGCAAGGTTAAAATTACGACATAAAAACAAATGACTTCAATTTTACCCGTTAAAACTATCTCTGGAATGCCTGGTATCAAAATATCCGACTGCAGTTGCTTTCCACTTGAATTACTCTCTCCTGGGTCGTGAATCGAAACACTATTTAAGCAGTCCGAAAACATTCTTGTGGGCGACGTGTCTTCCTGCGATGAACACAAAATTTTGTAAATTGGTTTAGTCTTATTTTTTCGGAGTATTCAAGGTATTCAAACTATCAAAAAGTCAAGCAAAAACTAGTAAACGATGAGAAAACAGCAAAGATAAAAAAGTAACTTACTAGTGAAAATTGTGCCAGGTCTTTGATAGAGTTTTCGTAGTAGTTTTCCATATCCTCATAAAAGTTTCTAGAGTTTTACAAATCATGATGCTAACTATAAAAGCTTCTACAAAAATACTTACTCTTGCTTTGCCACTTGACCAATTGGACTACAGGGTGCGCTATTATTTATGTCATATTGATTTGCGAATTTAATTGATAAATTTGGAGATGACCCCGGGCTTGGACGAGTAGGTGGCATCCGGTAGTCCTTAAGAGACGAATCCTACACGTAAGTTAAAAAATATCAAATGGAAAAGATGAAAAAAGAAACAAACCAAAAAATATCTTAACATTACAATGACTTGAAAGAGCTAAAATTGAGCATACTAGGATATTAACCCTTTCTCATACCTGCATTAGTTTGTTAGCTGAACCGTAGCGGATAGACGAAGGTTCAATTGACTGACTTAGAATAAAATTGTTGGTCAACTCTGTTGAACTGTAATGCTTTGACACATCAATATCAAACCCATTGTTAGCCTCCGTCTGCAAATATTAACCAACATATAATTGCAAAAACCAATAAGCATCTATTTAACTATACCTTAATATTGAAAGATGATGCGTTCACAACATCGTTGGGATTGTTTAACATCTGGAGCATCTGAAAGTCCAATACTTGATTCTTGCTGTTATCGTATGTGGCGTCATAGGTACAACTGTTATTGTACTGTTGATGGTGTTGTGGCGTTGTAGTTTGCGAAGGATGCTGCTGCTCGTACATGTTACCCGGAGGAGAATGTTGCATGTTGCTTGAATTAGTCGGTAAGAGCAAATGAAACGATGTTAAGTCTGGGAGGGAGCCGGTGTTTTTTGCGTTTAGTAGAAAATCTGTTGGTTGTGCATTCGAGCTGAAAAAAAATAACACCATCAAGGTCACTCAAAAAACGTCCCAATTTACCTCAGATATGGAGATCTTGTGTTAGTGCTAGCCGATCTTGAGCGAATATCTATTAAAGTGGCGGAACCCGCATTTAATTGGATTGGTATCGGTTGTGACTTATTTAATGATTGATTTGACGAATCCACTGTCGTTACAGTACGGTGCATGGCTGGATGAGTGTGAGGCTGCATTAAGTCCGTACTCTCCTAAAACGAATGCTGTTTAGTGACCACATAAAATAGATATGACTAAAGCAATACCAAATGCTGATTAAGACTGGTATGAATCGCCGAATCGGAGCTGGATCTCCTCCAATTTAAGTCAGGTGGTGTTAAGTATGACATATTTGTGCTTTGGTATGGAGAAGTCCCATATTCTATTCGTTTGTGCCTGATGGGACCTCCAGCTTGTCGACCTTTAGGGTAAGAAAGACTTAAATCTGTTTCAAATAGAAGGATGAATATACTTACTTGGACTTCTAGATTCTCGCGGAGAGTTAGAAGACGATATACGCTTGTAAATTTCCGCACTCCGAGACTTCTTAATGCCTCCCTCCTCCTGTATTGCAATTTGCCCATCCTAAAAGAACGCAACGGCTTTATGAAAATAGAAAACTGAGTAAAACAATGAAACCTAAATGCACGCACATTACATAGCTATAAATAATTATCATACGTATTTTTACATTATTCTTGAAACTGTCTCGTGGCGCTCGGAATCCCGGTAGTTACAAATGTGAAATCAGGTCGAAATTCTTACAATACTCATATTGTAAGACCCTTGCGACCTGAGAGACCAGTCGTCGTACATATATATGTACATGCTGCTGAATATTTTTAACAACTCTATGAAAACACCAAAGATTTGGTGCTTACAATGTTTAAAAGACATGTATGTTTATATACGAATAAAATGAACAAAAAACATATCGAAGGTCGTCGTTCATTTAAAGCGTAGTTTTATGTACAAGATAAATTCTTCCTTTCAAACATCCTACATTTTTCTCCTATGCAATGCCCATCACTACCTTTTTTGCACCATAATCAGAATTTCACCAAATAGATTTAAAATCATTTTGATCAACAATGCGCATCAGCATCACTATATACATCTACTGTGTCACCATGGGCTCTGGATTTCAAATGCAAATCTTAAACTGAGAAGATCACAATGGTGACAGCATTAAAGCCCATTAAAAACTAAGTAAGTAAAAACCGAAATGTGCATTTAATGCTGAAGAAAAATAACCGTATGCGTTTTATGTTTGATGGAGCAATAAATGGAAAGAATTGAGGAAAATCTTTGCTTACTTTCCCTTGAACCCCTTGAACTTCTCGCATAATTTTCTCAAACTCGGCTGTTTCTTCCGCCTGCTTCTGATTGTGCAGAGCGATTTTTTCACTAAATTTTCTTGGATTGGCCATTATGCCAAACACGAAGCCTAACCAAGAGGAAAATATAAAATTTGCTTTTGTGTTTGTGTATCACTGCGCGCAATTAGTGCGCACACTGCGCACTCCGCAAACACATTGCTCACTGCGCACGGCCGCAGAATCTTCGGTTCACAGATTCGGGAAGACATTTGTACTAGAGTTCGAGGTTTGATTTTGCCCCATACATCGACAAATGGACATTTGTACTCTATTGAATTTGCCCAATATATCGACATATGGAAAAATTTCGATTAATGATGATTAATTTCGATCTCCCCAGAACCCGAACTTTATTCCCAAGTATGTATTATTATGGTTGATGAATTTATTAATTCCTTCTGAAAAATTTTGAGGGCACATTTTTGTAACGTACAATTTGAAAGGAAAGGGAAAAACTCCCAGATAGAAAATTGATAGCTGATTGAATGGGCTGAACAGACAGTTTTTCGGAGAATAATATGCTTTCGTCATGCTTTCTTTGTATACCTTCCTACCTACAGAGCACAATATTGGAATGGGATGAACTTAAGTCAGAGAAAAGTCAGAACTTGCTATAAATTCGTAATACACGTAATAAGGATGCAAATTGCCATTCTTGGGCGTCCTTACATGCTGTCGCAAGTCATAGATGCACTATAACCACTGAGCTATGTCAACCGCGGACGGTCAGAAGTGGGCTAGTTGAGTTCATAACGGATTAGTGACAGAGTTCAACAGGGTCGATAGGATTCCATTCTATATTACCATGCGCGGTATGGCCTGAAGCAGTCGCATTGGTAATCTAATGACTAATCCTGACCCTAATGGGCTTAAAATGGCATAAAATCACAATGAGGTCTAAATATCTTTCGAGAATTGAACCCGCAGTCTCCCGTCTCCCGTCTCCCGATCGCCATAAGTTCATACTTCATAAACACCGGCTGTCGAAAAATTTAATAGGGTTGGTTTATTGTTCAGAATTCCAAACAAGATTCTGTTCTCTAATTTCTTGTCTACAAACCATTATAACACAAACGACTTTCTATTTACAATCTAAATTTTCCAACTGGGTTGCCACGTTTATTTTTTGATTGCCTTCGTCGCTGAGAGCTCTCACAAAATAAAATTTTCAGGATTTTTGCGATTATCTTACTTGAAACCATAACTTAAAATGTCGAAGGTGGAACAAGCAGTGCCTAAGAAGGCTACCGTAAAGCAAGTAAGGGAAAAAACAAGCGAAAAATATGATTTTTCTAATGTGATAGTTCATTTCTCACAACGTTGGCAGGTTCTTTCAGGAGACACCGTCATTGTTCGGGCTCAACCTCGAGGTGGTCCTCCACCTGAGAAGACTATCAACTTATCAAGTGTCGTGGCTCCTAGACTCGGAAGAAAAACAGCGCAAGAGGAAACGAAAGATGAGCCTTGGGCTTGGGAGAGCAGGGAATTCCTGAGAAAGCTGGTGGCCGGTAAGGAGATATTTTTCGTGTTGGAGGACTCTCCAAATACTACGAGGAACTATGGCAAGATATTTCTGGACAAAGGTAAGCAATATACTGAATTTCTCACATTAAATATAAAACTTTGGACCGTGTTTTAGATGGAAAGAAGAGCGTTACGGACTTGTTGGTATCAGAAGGTCTTTTGACAGTGCGAAAAGAAAACCAAAAGTCACCGGACGGAGTTCATCTGGCAGAACTCGAAGAATCTGCTAAGATGGCAAAAAAAGGACTGTGGAGCGGAGCAGAAAACAAGGAGGATCATGTGCGAAACGTGACTTGGGTTGTGCCAAACCCGGCAGGATTCTTGCAGGAGAAAAAAGGCCAGAAGTTGCTCGGAATTGTAGAACACGTTAGAGATGGGTCGACTATTCGAGTGGCTCTGATGCTCGGAAACAACTCCTACATTTACGTAACACTAATGATATCCGGTAAGAGCTCATTGACCTTCAACTTTTCATAGATGTTTTTTTTAATGAAACATAATTGATTAGGAATACGATGCCCGAGTTTCAAGCTGGACTCTACCGGTAAGCCTGACGACTCCGTGTCAGTGCCGTATGCCCTAGAAGCAAGGTTTTTTACCGAGTCTCGTCTTCTCAACCAAGAGGTTCAAGTCGTGTTAGATGCTGTTTCTAACACCAACTTTGTCGGGACTGTGATCCACCCTAAGGGAAATATTGCGGAAGCTCTTGTGCGAGAAGGTTTCGCGAAATGCGTTGACTGGAGCTTGAACTCGTGCAGTGCTGAGTTAGTGGAGAAGTTGAGGATCGCAGAAAAGACAGCAAAACAGAATAAACTGAGGCTCTGGGAAGGTTACCAACCACCTCAGGTACAAGTGGTTGACGTTAAAGAGAAAGAGTTCCAAGGCACAGTAGTGGAAGTTTTTAATGGAGACTGGATCATGGTGAAGAGTGCCAATGGCGATTCGAAAAAAGTTTTTCTGTCTAGCATCCGATCTCCAAAAGACACCAAGCAAGTATAATTTTCTAAACATTTCGGTTCTAATGTCTATTTTTAGGTCTGATGATGAGATTAAAAAACCGGTAAAGAACGCAAGACCCTTGTACGAAGTCCCATGGTTGTGGGAGTGCCGTGAGTTTCTGCGCAAGAAACTTATCAACAAAAAAGTCGTGTGCAAGCTAGACTACATCACTCCTAGTAAAGATTCCATGCCAGAACGCAGAAGCTACACGATTCTCCTTTCTGGAGCAAATGTTGCTGAGCAGCTAGTAGCAAAGGGACTGGCCACTGTGATCAGGTACAGACAAGACAATGACCAGCGTTCTTCCTGTTATAATGAACTTTTGGCAGCCGAAGCGACTGCTGTAAAAGAGCAGCTTGGGCTCCATGGAAAGCGCGAGGCTCCTCTTATTCGCCTTGTAGACCTCACAGTTGACACGAGCAAAATTCGGCACCAATATCTGCCATCGTGGCAGCGCGCTTTGAGAATTGATGCAGTCGTTGAGTTTGTCGCTAGTGGATCTAGGTTCCGCATCTACATTCCGCGAGAAAATTGTCTTGTAAACTTCCTGTTGGGAGGAATTTACTGCCCTCGTTCGTCTCGCCCCGCAATGAATAGCCAGCCCGCAGTCGAGGGAGAACCTTTCGGAGATGACGCCCTGAACTTCGTAAGGAGCCGCATTTTCCAGCGAGACGTCAGCGTCCAGATTGAATCTGCAGACAAGTCGTTTTCAGCTGTAATCGGATGGCTTTTTACCGAGAACAAGGTGAATCTTTCCATCGCGCTGGTAGAGGAAGGACTAGCTAAAATCCACCCTCCGAGTGCTGAAAAATCTGAGTACTACCGTTTGTTGAAGACAGCTGAAGAGAAAGCTAAGAGCAAGCGGTTGAATATTTGGAAGGACTACGTGGAGAAGGAAGAGAAAATGCAAGAAGAAGGGGTTGACGTAGAGGCTGAAATCGACGTGAAAGAAGGAAGCAACAGCTTAGAGAAGTTTGAAGAGGTCGTGGTAATCGAAGTGACAAAAGACCTATCCTTCTTTGCCCAAAAAGTTGCCGATGGAGATCGTCTTAACAAACTTATGGCCTCTGTTACCGAATCAACTACTTCAGGCGTCTCTAATCCTAGGCGAGGGGATATTGTGGCAGCGAAATTCTCAGTCGACAATCAATGGTACCGCGCCAAGATTGAGAAGGTGGCTCAGCATAAGGCACACGTTTTGTACATAGACTACGGCAACCGGGAGTTAGTCGACGTGTCTTCCTTGCGAGAAATACCAAGCACTCTGAGGGTTGAGAAGCCGTATGCCACCGAGTACAAGCTGGCTCTCATAAACCCTCCTCGCGATGAAGACGATATAAACGAGAGTCACAGCATCTTTGCGCAGGACGTTTTAGAGAAAAAGTTGAAGCTGTCTGTTCAATATAGGTAAGAGCTTTCCTTAGTACTAGCTAGTACAAATATGATTTTAATAAACTGAAATTTTAGACTTCAAGGAGTTCCTTACGTCTTGTTGAAGTCTGCTGATGGAAAGACCGATATAGGACGCGAATTGGTGGCAGATGGTTATGTTTTAGTAGATAAGCGTAAAGAAGGCCGCTTACAGAAACTCGTCGCTGACTACAAAGAGGCAGAGGAAACTGCCCGCAAGGATCATTTGGGAATCTGGAGATACGGTGACATTACGGAGGACAACGCTAATGAGTTCGGTCTGAAATCAAGCAACTAATTGGAATCAAAAATAACTTGGTTATGTTGCAATTTTTGATAAATAAAGTGAAATCCATTATTGCTGCCGAAACATAATTAAAAGATATTTTTTATGGCTACTGATTTATTAACAGGTTTTTTTCAAGCAAGGTATTTTTGTTTTGAAATTGTGATTTTAAAGTTAAGGCGACATAAGTTCCAGAAGGCGGGAGCTTAAGTTGAGGATGAACTCGATGAACATGTTTTCTTAGGGCTTGATTGGTGAGGAATTGCTTCTTGCAGTTTTTTTCGAAGCAGATGTAGCGGTAGGGCTTATGGATTAGTTCGTGCTTGTAAACTGCGTCCTTCGATTTGAACTTTTTTTGGCAAGTAGGAAACTGGCTGCACACAAAGTCCCTAGAAGTAGCATGAACTCCGCTAATATGTCGCTTTAGGTTATCGTTGGACACAAAATTTTTGTTGCAGTGAATGCAATTGTGAATATTGTTTGATATGTAATGTCTCAGCTGATGCTTCCTCAGCAAGTTTTTGTTGTAGGTAGTGTAGTGGCACAAAGAGCACTTTAAAAGCTCAATCCTATTGTGGCTGGTTGCTTCATGACCCTCCATTCCTGACCGAGACCTAAAAGATTTTTTGCAATGTCGACATTCAAACCTTCTGTGTAAATGTTTGCATTTCATGTGGCTGATGAGACTGTCCCTCTTTTTTAAAGAGGAACCACATAACTCGCATTGAAAAGGTCCTTGGCCCAAACCTCGACGATGAACACCGATGCTGTGCGTACGACGATCTTCTTTAGAACCAAATACTTCGAAGCACAATCGGCACGGGAAATCAAGGACAAGAGGAAATGGTTCGTTATGATCTGTAGCCTCCGGTTCATTGCTTACAGCTGCTTCCGCTAACTCGATTACATACTGAATGCACTTTTCCTCTTTTACCAATTCTTCATTAGATATAGTCGTTTCTTGATCACTCAGGCTTGCTTGAGATTTGCGACATAATTGATTGAAGCACCAAAACTTTATCTACATAAGGAGTAGTATAGGTATATGAGCACCCATAAATAATTATTATGAATGTAGTAACTGCTTACCAGCAAATCGCTACATTCTTCGCAAAAGTAGCACTGCTCGTACTCTCCAACCAAATAAATCTTCGTAAACTCTTCAAATATCATCCCTAGCGTCACTTCAAAATGTTCTATTTCATCGTTTGCCGTGTAGTATATGGAGGAATGAAAGGTTAAGCAAGCTTGACAAAATTTTGTCATGCCTATAGGTTTTACTCAAAAGCTGCTCGGAATGTTAAATTTATTTGGCAACATCCGGATTCAGATTCGGATTTAGGTTCGTAAAGTACCTGTACTAACTATTTTGAAATTAAAATATAGCTTTTTTTATTAATTCTCCCTGTATAAGCTTGAGGTAATCGGTAGGCTTACCAACTGTACCTACTCTAAAAAGAGTACATGCATTTTCTTAATCTTATGCTTCCGTAACTTTCTTCCTGGAAGTCTGGAACTAATGTTTTCTTATATTTGTAATCTTGCAATTTCGAAACAAAAAAAATATTTTGTTGGATAAAAAACTATTAATAGATCAGTATAGTGATAAAAATAACATTTAATAATGTTTCGGCGGCAATCATAAGTTTCACTTTATATATTAAAAATTTCAATTCAAATAATTCATCTCTAAACAGTTTTTCTAATCTAATAATGTCTCAGATTGTTCCATTGGTGGTTTCGTTCTAAGTCCAATAAATAACCATTTCCATCGTTGACTGTTTTGTCGCCCATTACAATATAATCTTCAAAGCTATACATAGCTATAAAAAACGCCATATTTTTGAAAACAGAAGAGCGGAGTGAAATGCGCAGCGCGCAGCGCTGAGTTGCGGAAATTTTATAGGATTGTGGAAGTAAAAATCTAGCTAAAAAATACTTACTAATCTGCTAGTTTTGGAACAAATTGCGTCAAAAAATTAACTATCATGATAAAGCTATTCTCTATGAAACAAGAAAAAAAGGGTGGCGATGGAACAACTGCGAAAAATGCGAAAAGTGCAGCAGTTCTTCGAGTGACAAAAGGTATGTAAACAATCTGATTGCCAGTTAAAATGTCCGAATAACTATTTATGGTCAATTTCAGATCTAAATGAGCTAAATTTGCCCAAAACATGCTTAACAGAATTCCCCGATCCCGACGATTTACTGAACTTCAAATTGATCATATGCCCAGATGAAGGTTTTTATAAAGGCGGCCGATTTGTCTTCACTTTCAAAGTACGTTCAATGCAGTTCTTAAGTTTGGGAACCGTCTCAAGCCCCTTCAAGATTCGGTGAACTGTTTCAAAAATATGTGATTTTTAAACATGCGAGAATGTGTATGAAAATCGTCTTCCATCTATATGAGTGTAGTTAAGATTAGAAAAGAAATGGTGTAAAAAGGAAATCTTTAAGGAGTTTTCGTACTATGATCGTATTTATATGCGCTTGTATTTAGTCATGAATGTATCTCATTATAGGTAAACCCAAATTATCCGCATGAACCACCAAAAGTCAAGTGTGAAACACAAGTTTATCACCCTAACATTGATCTTGAAGGGAATGTCTGCCTAAACATTTTGCGAGAAGACTGGAAACCTGTGCTTACAATCAACTCAATTGTTTATGGCTTACAATTTTTGTTTTTGGTAAGATTTATAATACACTTTGTAGTTTGAGGTCACAAAAAGCTATATCAAAGATTATTTAATGTTAGGAACCAAATCCAGAAGACCCATTAAACAAGGAAGCAGCGGAAGTTTTGCAGAACAACAAACGACTTTTCGAGCACAATGTCACGAAAGCAATGAGAGGAGGCTATATAGGAGAGACATATTTCGAACGTTGTTTAAAGTGATGACATAGATGTCCAGTCCCAGGTTTTACAATTAGTGCTCTATTTCATTGAAAAAGATGACTCAAACATATGTAAAAAATATAAGACGTGTTATTACAGGCTAAATTAGAAATGGACTTTTGAAAAATAAAACAAGCAAACGCCGGTTCTGACAAAATAATGGAATATATTCATTTTTCATTCGTAATAACGTTCATAAAATAATGTAAAACTCTGAAAAGGACGAAATAATGTAAACTTAAGGTTAAAATACAATAAACAATAGAAACACGAAGAAATTGGGTGAACATTTTACTTGTCCTTTTTTGAATCTTGTACAAAAATAGCTTTGCTTCTAATAGTTTTTAATCTCCTAAAATACTTCAACATGATTGATAAAGTCCTCTGTTAGTTAAGTTATTTTAGACAGAGTAGCTTTTCCACGTTAAATTTAATTTTACGACAAGACTTGGGGTTTTGAAACCCTGAGTCCGGGGCAATTCGTCTCTAACGGATGGGTCACAATAAGATCTTCGGAACCTGCGTGACTCTCTGCCCCACCCATAATCTATCTATCTTAGTTTTACGAGCCAAAAATTACTAGGCTCGGTCTTACATTTTCTATTCTGATGAGATGATGAGATGCGGGAATTAAACCTATTTTTCATCACTCGGGGAGCAAAGAAGTCATATTACTGACCAGCTGTCAAATTTCACTTTGCTTTTCTCGCGATAAAAAGTTCTTTTTGCCACCTCGGGAGTAAAATGAAGTATTTCTGACCTCAAAGGGTTGCCGCCCTCGCTCCTACGTCGCTCTGGCGGTCAAAATCCCTCTCTTGCAGAAATTTTCATTTTCCTCCTCTTGGTGCAAAATGTACTATTAACTAACTAATCCTCGAAGAATCCTCTTCGATTAGTGGTAGCGCACTGAGTGATTTTCAGGATTCAAAAATTCAATATCTTGGGGAAAATCTTTTTCCTGAATTTCAAGGGCCCCATAGAATGTGTTAAAATGTTCTCCTCCTGAAACGTAATACCTATTTTAACAAATATACCTGGTTATCATTGCAATTCATATCTTCCACAAAAAACGTCCTACTTATGCGTTGAAAATAGTCTCGCTTCATTGAGTGTCAAAGTAGCTCTAAAATCCAAGTGTAAGTGGATGTAAAAGCTACACGCCTTTTCATGTCGTTGTGAATCGAATACGGCAGAGGAGGAGTTACTCTCCTGTACATTCGTTTGAAGAATTATGTTTATCAGCAAGCGCGCCAAGATCCAAGTAGTCGTTCTTCGGACGTCGCAAGACACACGTGGAAAAGTTCGTGACTGCTTTATAATTTGCTTATAAAACCTCAGGCAGTTTGGAAAATCTTTTTAGAAAATCAACTTTTGACGAAGATAAGATAAACTGTGCATATTCGTATGTAAAATAATCGTCCTAGGTTGAAGGTATTGCGATGTAAGTTGATTTAAAGATCAGCAAATAAAAAATTGATGATACAGAAGCAAAGACCTTCAAGATTGCCGTAATTAAATTATATTATAATAAATTTGTAAAGAAGAGGTGAAGTGATAAACAGTCAATTAAATAAATTAAAATAATTTGATTTTATTATCATCAAGTGAAGAAGAGACGAACAATTGATCGGAATGGCGACACTTTTATACACGATATTTGGAATTACGGCAGGGGCGTCTCTTCATTGTGCAGTTCGTCGGGAAATAAGTCCCTGCACCTGTGCTCCACATGAAATCTACGCCAACACCATTCAAGTGACATGCGAAAGAATGGACAACTTCACCCAAGTCCGGGATGCGTTACAGGATCGCTTTTCCCCGAATTTCAATATTTGGCTTAAAATCACGCATTCCAATCTTTCTTCGGATCTGCATAACCTGACGTTTGCCGAGATGAATATGAACATTAAAAATCTCAAGCTGAACCATGATAACCTGACGTAAGTATTGACTACTCTAACATGTAGACTTTCTCCGAGATCCTCATTTGAAGTTTATTTCGTTTTTCCTTCTTTATATACAAGATTTACGTGAGTAAAGACGCTTACGTACTTGCATATTCAAAACAAAGAATCTTGCGTTTTGAACGTATAGAGTAGTAGTAGGTACATATTGATGTAGGTGGCTGAAAATTTGATTCTTCCGGATGATTTAGCACGTTTTTGTTTTTGAGTAGAACATGAGTTAATTTACATACATATCATAACTTTATTATAGTCACGAAAGAGAGAGACATCACAAGCTGAACCTAATTAAGACAAATTATGAGTTACTCTTACATACTCGATTCTGTGCACCTGATTTTGAAGCTCTCAAAATTATTTTAATGCTTTTTGAAGTACAAATACAGAACAATTGAATTTAGTGACAAAACGTATATTTATGCATACAAAGTGCATTTATTGTTAGAAAAAAAAAATCGAGAAATGGAAAAGGATAAGGATTTAAGATGTTAAAGTGGTGAATTGGTGATTGTGTAACACAGTGTAATTACTATTTTGTTTGTCTAAACTGCTAGTGCGAACATTCTTGCTGAAATGCCAATCAAAGAAATACATGTTTTAATTCATTCCATCTGTGTTTATTAATGTACGTACGTCATCCCCAGTCAACCGGCATGGTCATAGTTGGCGCCAACTTTTTCCAACTTTCTGCTTTAGAAAATTATTCTCATTACTTATTATTTCACTCATAAGGCGAGTGCCAAGATGTTGATCAATTTAATCTCTTCTATGTACATTGTATGAATACATATGTTATGTATGTACATATTCCTTAAATTTTTAATTTTGGCCTCCCAACCTTACACGAGTAAAAACGAGATTACCGTAGAACTCACGCTGAGTTCGTATCTCCAGCATTTAAACCAAAATAGTAGATGTAATAGTCCGGGGGATTGTATCGTCTCTTTTTCACAAAATCACAAATTTTTACACGTTTGTACTTACATACATATGTGGTAGATAGAACATTTTTCACTCAGATGGAGCAAATGAAACAGAAGCAGCGTGACTTTGATAAGTTTTTATAGCTGGCGCCTCAATAATATATATTAAAGTGTATAAAGAAACGTTGTCATAAATCGTTTGAGCGTTTCCCAGGGTAAACATCTCGCAACGGCTCTAGACTTATTTTTTGCCTCTCATTGAGTGATAGCGCTCTGCATACATACATATGTATATTCTTTTTGTGTGATAATAACACTTTTTTAAAAGTGTTTTCAACACGCACGTTTACTAAAAACCAAAACAGACACTATGTAGTTTATGTTACTGTTTCACATTGTAAGAGCAAAATGAAAACGATACTTTTTCTTTCTTGAACTCTCCGAGACTCAGAATAGGATGCGATGCTGGGTGTCTTGGCATGTTGTTCATGTCTAGACTTTAGAGCCGTAAAATTACCTGCAAATTATTAAGTAAACATTTTCGCTACTGCGTACGTCTCGGGTCTCTTATATTTAGAAATAGGAAGGATTCCGTATTTATCAATTGGCTTTGTCAATAGACTTAGTGCGTCTGTTTTTCTTCCAGCAGGAAAAGGATTATATAAATTGTTTTTTTTAAAGATTCTGCTGGCTTTCATATTAGCTTGCACCACAGGTAAATTTTTTGTTGCATAGTGAATGGTGATAAACTTGAATCAAATCAGAATAGGATGTTTGGTGGAAATTCGGACATTCGACTCAATCTGTACAAATTAAGGTGACAAGAAAGAGAGAGAGAGAGGGAGAGAGATCAGTTAGGTCGAGCGACAAATTAATAATGAAATAAATTAAATCACATCTCTTGAATTATTTTGAAACAAGTACATATGAATACATTATATGTATATTCAGAAATTCGAATGAGGATTTGATTTATAAATAAATTTTTTCTATGCATTTTCAAGTAAGCTTGTAGCGAAAATTTTTGGTCATAAATTTATTTTCTAATATACTTCTCAGTTAATCTTGAGGTGACCCTAACTACGTCCATAGAATTAGACTGGGTAAACTGTAGAAAAATTATTTGCAAGGTTTTTCATATTAACAACATACTAAATATTTAGCTAAATATCTAAGCAACTAACTTTCCTTCCATACACACAATCCATACACAACTCTCTCAAACTATTTTTTGCTGGAAACAATGCCATTTAACATTTGCCAAGGTTTCAGCTCAATCAGATGGATTTGAAACTTTGCCCTTTGATTCATCCGAGGAAGTCTTGAGTTCCCTCAGGTCTATTATGTTTCATTTTTGAGACTATGTTAAAAAGCAAAGGTTTCTTAATTTTTCATTTTACATGAGCATTCTAAATTTCAGCTTGATCGGAGCAAAAATTACCCCAACCCCTTAGGTGATAGGGATATACATGTGTTCTATGATTTGCTTGATTTAACATGATACTTTGGTTACTCACCTGTAGATTTTACAACCAAACCAAAATGTATTGGTTGGAAAATCGCCAATTAGGGAGACCAACATGTTTTCTCCACTCTCCAAGACTATACACGACAATATGCAAAAAACCCCAGCTCTCTAGCTTTTGTATAGTTTCGGAGCCTTTGTGACTCATAAGGACAAATCAGACACATGAGTGCATTTTTTATGTTGAAATGCACTAAAAAATCATCTACATCCTTAATCTTGATAATTTCTTTCAGATTTCTACCGGTCAGTACATTTGTCAGTCTTGGAAGAACAGAGTATCTAAGCTTGGCTGACAACGATTTTGAAGAAGTTCCTCGAGACATTTTCAAACACATGTCGAACGTCGGTACTCTTGATTTAGCAAGAGGACTTATAAAATTCATCACATATGCTGACTTTAAGGATATTCCTAACTTAAAACATCTAGTGCTAGCAGCCAACCAGCTCGAATGGATTGACAGCGAGACTTTTCCTCGCAAGATCGTAAATTTGCACATTGGGCGGAACAAACTAGGGTCTCTCAACGGCACTTTGCGTCACCTCACTGAACTTCGAACCCTCTTCATCAATCATAACAAGCTTACTTCCTTAGATGGAGAGCTTCCAGAATTTTCACATAATTTGATGATGATCTTGGCCAAGTCAAACAAAATCACCCACTTGCCTCAAAGCTTTAAAAATCTTCCAAATCTCGATATTGTCTATTTGGAGAAAAACGAATTGAAGACGTTTGATGGGCTCCTATCTCACGCTACCAAGCTTCAAAGACTATACGCTAGTGAGAATCTCATCGAGTATCTGGCAGAGGATGAGTTTGTGGAATCGGAGAACATAGACGAACTTCAATTGGCTTACAACCATTTAACATCGCTAAACAATTCCCTACTTAACATTCGTCATCTCCGAGTCGCGAATTTCAGTCACAATTGGTTAACTTCGTTTTCACTCCAGCAAGTAATTGGTTTGAGGAAGCTCCGGATTTTAGACTTATCGTGGAATAGAATTGCCATGTTGGAGGGAAAACTTGGAAACATGGTTGAGCCGGGATCACTTCTTTATGAGTTAAGATTGGAACACAACCTCCTGAAAGTTCTTAATGGAGCACTCATGGGACTCAATAACTTAAGAATCCTTAGTTTAGCTCACAACCACCTCATCACCATCAATCCGGGTAGGCAAGGTTTTTTGCCTTTAGAGTATGCTGTTACGGAATTATTTATTCTTACAGATGACTTCATCGGCATGGAGGAACTTGAAATCTTGGATCTTTCAAACAATCGTCTTGAAGCTCTCAACGAGCTTTCAAAGGTTTGTTTTTTATAAAAGATACATACATATGATAGTTTGACCATACTGATAAATATATTACAGACTTTCTTGCCTTCGCTTGAAACTCTGAACGCATCCTACAACCAACTTACTTTCCTAGACAAGGACTTTTATGGGCTCCCAGTCCTATGCACGGCTGACTTATCAAATAACATCATCTCCCACATAACTCCCTCTGTTGTAGCTAACACCCGCTGTAGCAATCATGGAGTCCCTAATAAGCTAAAGATTTATTTGCAAGGTAAACTTAAAATAAAAATTCAGCAATATACTTATAATCAATAAATATTTTTCCCCAGAAAACCCCGTTCTTTGTGACGACAACTTACCAGAACTTGTAGCCACGATGGAGGTGCAGCAAGCTCGATTAATTGGGGTCGCCCATTGCATCGTTCCTCAACAGATTGTTGACCCTTCTGTTTTGATGCAACCCCCGCTTCCACTACAGAAAATGCTGAAATCGCAGTCCCCCATAGCAGTAGCCCCAAATCTTCTGCAACCCCTTCAACCTCCGCCATCAATAGTTCAGATTCTTGTCCCTGCTTCACTTATTCAAGAAAGTTTAGCTGCTGCTGCTAATATTTCTAACACAAAAAATGCGACAGAAAATGAAAAAAACTCAACTTTTTCGCTGAACAAAACAATTTCGGAAACAGAGAAAGTTGCCAAGATGGAGAAAGATAAGTCACAGGAAGAAGCAGAGAAACCCGAGGATGAATCAAACAATCAGGAGACGAACGATACTCACGATCCGTCTGAAGATAAGAGTTTAATTGACAAGAGAGCTGATATGGAGGACATAGTTTTATCTCCGTCAGCGTCGTCTATCGATAGTATGTTGGGTAATGCAGTGATTCACGAGGTTTATTCCATACCTGAGGTGCTTCAGCCGATTGAAAGACAGCAGGCGTTGAGCGGTGAACCCGAGGGCTCACTGGAAAAAGAAGATGAGCATGACGACCTAAATGACGATTTAAATCCGTGAATTAGTTCAAGAGGTATATTCTAAGATTTTTTGTATTTGTAGATAACAAGCTAAAATAAGTTTTTTTAGCACATGAGGATGTTAGATTCAAATTGACTGAAATTTTATTTTTATTATATATTTGTGCCATGTTTTGTTTCTACCTTTAAAATTTTAATGACCCAAGTTTTACCACACAGCTTCTTCTTTCAATGGGTTAAAAAGCATCCACTGGATTGCTTATCCAAATCACAAATAATAAATAATAATTGTTTTATTAAGTTCATAAATATTTGTCACAAATCATATTTTCATTAGATAGAAACCACTACAACATAATCATGTTTCCAGTTATTTCATTTAAACTCAAAAACTCTAAATAAAGTTTAAAACTTCCCAATTTTGTTAATAGCTAGATTGCAGCATCAGAATGTGTCAGTTACTATGTATTTTAACGCATATTTTAGAGTTAGAAATTAATGTAGTATTCAAAAACCAAAATAGGTAATTGTATCTTCTCAAACCGCTTCTTAATTGCAAGTCTCGCGTTGATCGTTCATTTATTTTATTTTATTTTATTTTTTGCGTTTTACATGTTATGTATGTCATTTTCATACTACTAAGACATACTAATGGAAAGGAAAACACTCCATTCTTTTCCAAACTTTTGGATTAATAAAATAAATTGTGTTGTTTACGATGACAACGAATTTTTGTTTAACATTCTGATCCTAAATAATGATATTCTACTTAAAATTCTCTAACTAAAATAGCTACATACACAGGTGTTCAAATGTACAGGTTGCAGAGTTGAATGTACATACATATATTAACCATCGATCATCATTGGGTCTTCCAAAGATTGTTTGCAGGATTTTATGACCATTTCTGCCAATTCCTTTATTCGTACGTATGGTAACGGGCTCAAAATTAGTTCTTCCAGAAGCACTATTCCGTTTTCTTTCTCCACCAATGGGCAGTATTTGTTTGGATATACCTGAAAATTATAAGCTTCAGAAAAAAATCCAATACTCGATGTTGCCTAAGTAGCTAATTGTACCTTTGTTAAGTTTGCAAGAGCCCAAACTGCCCAATGTTGGCACTCTGGTGTATGATAGCATCGTATTAAACTCAATATTGGTTCAAAACTTCGATAATTGATGTTTCTCTCAGCTTCTAAAGGCCATCGGTTTATTGCGAGCACCATTTCTTGGAGAACTTCTTGTCTATCAGGAGACTCAATATTCCAAGTCTCTGCGTTATCTGAACAAATATGTGCCAGCACTCCTGCAGCATTATAACTGACCTGAAATAAGAAATCATTAGGAGATAAAATTCAAAAAATTTAAAAAATGTCATGTACTTCTGCTGTCAATTATTTCTATTTTGACTCATAAATTACACACAAACATGACAAAATTTCTTTAAAATAGATGTCTTACTTCAATTCCATCACTACTACTACTGAGCAAATCTTTGAAAACTTTTATGAACTCATCTGTCATGAGTCTATGCCGTAGCTCTTGCACTTCCGCCACATTTCCCAAAAGTCCCATCATGTTTCTTAGGAGTTCTTCTCTGTCCGGAAATGCCTTAAAATAGGAAAAATAGTTCACTTCGGCTCAGAAATAAATAACATGCAACAACCTTTAAGCATTTAAGGAAAAACGACATTCCTTCGCCGTCCAAAAATCGCCGACAGTTTATTGCAGTTTCATCCGTGACGTTCCACATTGTTGACCAAGCTACTTCCATCACATCGTCAAATACATTCCTTGTAAGTCGGTCCTCAATAAGATTAAGCATTGTCTGACAAATAAGTTGTATCATTCTTAGTAAGGCAAGAATTTATATCGCCATGCAAGCTCACCTTAATAGCACCCAATTCTCCCAAAAATGACTTTTGAGACCCGTCTACCTGGCAAGCTAGTGAGTTTATTAAATAAATAGCTATTCTTTGCACAAATCCCTCCTGTTCTGTGTCCGAAACGCCATACAACAAGATCCTCACGAGTCTTTCGTACTCGAAAAGCTTTAAAAGACTCATTAGCATTACTCTTAAGTCCAAGGAAAACTACGCTCTCTCTTACCACATCTGTTGGTATTGAAAATTGACACAACGTAAGACAGCCATTTCGCATCATGGTCTCGTCTTTCAAGTGAGTAGACATTCCGTTCAGCAAGGTTCTTATGATGTGGTTTTTTAACAGCGTTCCAAACTTGGTTTTATCCTTACCCTTAACAATATAAAATAACGTTGCGCTAAAAAAAACAAAGCTTCAATAATTACCTCTGTCTCCAGGAGAGAAAATTCCTTACCTTCCCGAAATCTGTATGAATTTCACGCTTATGTGTTTATCCATTGCTGTTAAAACAACATCGAGTGCTTTGTGGATATGACGACAACTTTCAAACCGCAACAAGTGATACAAGTCGTTTAGCACTTTCGTCAAAAGCTCTTGTCGGTCCTGATAAACGACGGCAGAAGCAAGGATCTGGTCCTCGTTGGCTTCTCCTGCAATCTGCACAAAACTTTGCATTCAATATTTTAACCGAATACTAACTTACTGTTAGAGCGGGGATGTCGTATCTCCGACAAGCTGCATGGGCTGTATTATAGAGGCCCAGAAACTGCAGAGGATTATTGACTCTCGAAATCAGGCCGGGGATATCAGAACCACGCTCGTTCTGCGTTTGAATCTTGGCGTACTGTGCAATGCCATTTCCAGCTAAGTTTGTCCCGCTTATGTCCAAATGCGTTAGAAGAGGAAGGGATTCGACTATTTGGGAAAGCAGTTGGTTCGGACTTGAATAATTTCCGTTCACATTAGATTTGGCGATCGAAACGTCCAAAGTACGGAGGTTTCGCATCTTGCAAATGTTTTGAATTTCATCCTCTAATGGCCACACATTGAAAAGTATCAGAGTCTGAAGGTATGGGAGGAACTCTAGGGCTGACAACTCGAATTCCATAAAGATGCAACCAGTTAGATCAAGATGCTTCAAGTGTTCCAAGTGTTTGAAGGACGGCACACTCTGAAGTACCACTCCATTTAGGACTAATTTTTGCAATAAAGGCAGCTGCAACTCAAATGGAGGGTCCAAAGGAGATTTGTCGTTAGGCTCACTGTGCTTCAGCAAATCAACGTCCTTCCCGAGCTCTAGACATTTTAATTGGCTTCCATGGGCAAGCAGCACTGGCCACGATGCCGTGCTGATGGATTTGCAGTACCAGAGGGAAAGACATACAAGATTGTGAGTAAGCAGTATCCTCATTCCATCGTCCGTGATTGAGCTGTTACGGATCTGAACGTACTTTAGAGGCGTTTTTTGAGTATCGTAAAATATGTGCAGCAAGCGGTCATTTATGTCCTGATTATTATCTTGTTGAAATTTGAGAAACCTGTAATTATGCCATACTGTGGTATTAGAGATTTTTGTGACCCTTTAATGTTAACTTACCTATCACAAATTTCGTTCGGAATAACTATTCCATCTCGCAGCTCTAGTTGTTCCGTAAATGGATTTTTGTCACAGACAATCTCTAAATTGTTTGAGAGATATTTGAAAACAATCTCCAGTAATGATGGAAGATCCTCGTCCATTTGTATTCTGCTAGTTCCACCAGTTCCTTCAAATTCTTTAAGCCTGACCCGACGAATCATGTCTTTATTTTTGTTCTAGGAGAACAATTCTGCTAAGAAGTGAATGTTGATTTTCAATTGAAAAATGACTTGGTAAGAAAGAATTATAAGTTTTGAATATTTCGCTTTGATCCTGTACTAAATCCTTTTAAGTCACCTTTTCTGCCTAGCAAATTAACCAGTGAGCTCCGCCAGTATCTTTAAATGCTAAATGATAACTTGAATTCTTTAAATTTTAAGATTAACGAAGGAATATTCTTGTCGAATTACCACTTACGTCAAAACACCTAACCAAAACAATTTCAGCTGACACAACTCTCTACGGATGCCAGCAAGTTGTACATCGTTCCATCGTACCATATACACCGTATTGTTCGTAAGATGTATGGTGCGCCTGACACTGAAAATTTGCTGATAACTTTTAATAAAATATTTCTACTATACGTACTAAATGAAAATTAAAATAGTAACTATCTGAAATAAATAAGAAAACGTAAATTTTTGCAACAACTTTAAAAATTAAAACAATAATAATGCAATAATATATAAGATTTGGTCTTCTTTATCATTTCGTCTTCATGATTTATATGAATTAAATATGTTCCGAGGTACACCACGACATTGGAAAAAAGGTCCAGTATATATCAATTGCTTCTGAAAACAGCGATGTTATCAGATCACATGGGTATTGTCTTTTATGGGTGGAACTGGAGTGGGCAGGCCCGACGAGAGGGGGGGGGGGAAAGGGGGTAAACTCCCCGGGCCCGTGATTTTTTAGGGGGCCCGGACCGGCGTCCGGGCTCCTAGAATCTCGAACATTTCCTTTTGATAGTACCGGGCCCAGATTTTCTCTCGACGGCCCTGGGAGTAGGATAAAAATGGATAAAACTACCACTCCTTTTGGGCACTCATGAGCAATTTAATTTCTATTTCAACATCATCAAATTATGTTTTGAAGAATATGTGATGAAAAATGAGACATCAGGCAATCGAACAACAACAAATTGGTGCAACAAGATACAATAAAGAAACTCGATAAAAATAGAGCAGATTTAAATTTCCTACTATTTAAACTACCATAATTTTGGAGAGAAGATGTTTAGACATTTCGTGACTGGAACTTTTATTTAAAATTTAAAATTATCTCCTAGATTACTCGATTGGAACATGTTTTAATATACAGGGAAACGCTGCGCGAAACGCAGAAAAACGCAACTTCAAGTAAGTCGAAGAGCACAGTAAAGAAAGAAGGTTTGAAACCAATGACATATGTTGTAATTTAACTTTAAATTTGATTCTTAATAAAATTCAAAGATGCCAGTTGATGCAAACGATATCATACAAGCTGACGTCTCTGTGAAGAGCAAGAGGCCTTCAGGTAAGCTCGACATTATTAGCCTAAACATAACGTTTAGAGCTTAATTTTCCTTATCGATCCGAATGGCGTCACATAGTCAATGATAAAAACTGCACCCATACTTTTAGATTCGGCTTTTAAGCAGCAGAGACTTCCAGCTTGGCAGCCTGTATTGACAGCAGGAACTGTCTTACCAACATTCTTCGTTATAGGCATTGCATTTATTCCAGTCGGAATCGGCCTACTGTATTTTTCTGATACCGTCTCGGAGCTCGTTATTGATTATACACACTGTAATAAGGACGGAATGAAGAATGTAAGTTGTGCTGAGTTTATCAAAGGAGAGGACGCCATTACACAAGGCTGTAACTGCACTATAAATTTCACCCTTGAGAAAGACTTTAAAGGAAAGGTCTTCATGTATTACGGATTGAGCAATTATTATCAAAATCACCGACGTTATGTCAAGTCCCGCGACGACGATCAATTACTGGGTCGACTTAACAACCCTCCTTCGAGCGATTGCTCTCCGTTTAACTATAACAAAGATTTGAACAACAAGCCTATAGCTCCATGCGGAGCAATTGCTAACTCCCTTTTCAGCGATAAACTGACCCTTATTTCGGAGTATGGCGTAGTTCCCGTCATCAGAACAGGAATTGCGTGGCCTTCAGATCGAAAAATCAAGTTCAAAAACCCACCAGGAAGCCTTGAAGATGCTCTTAAGGATTACGCCAAACCTATCGATTGGAACAAGGAGCTGTGGCAGTTGGATGAAGCTAACCCGGAAAACAATGGGTTTCAGAACGAGGATTTGATTGTTTGGATGCGGACTGCTGCTCTCCCAAGTTTCAGAAAACTTTATCGCAAGGTTGACCATAATCAGGACTTTTACCAAAAGGGCCTTCATAAGGGCAACTACACACTGAAAGTCGAGTATAGTTACTCTGTAACGGAATTTGATGGTAGCAAGAAATTTATTCTTTCCACTACGTCTCTTCTGGGTGGAAAAAACAGTTTTTTGGGTAAGTTTAGGAGAACAATGTAGATTCAAGTATAATAAGACCTCTCAATATATACAGGTGTAGCCTACATAGTCGTTGGATGCGTTTGCTTGCTGCTGGGCATTGTTTTGCTTATAACTCACGTCAAATGTAGCAAAGGATCGGACATCAGCAACGTCACTCCGAGGACCAACTACTCATAATTTTTTTATTTATCTGCACAAAATTTCAGGTGGCCTTCAGAAAAAAATAATGTACTTTATGCACCAAAAATAAGCATAGTTTCAAATTTATAAGTAGTTCATTGCCATCGTGAATATCAGATTATGAGAAAAATAGTAGTTTTATGTCAAGTTTTTAATTTTATTTATTAAGAGAATATGATTAAATGTTAACTGTGAATAGAATGTATAGATTTTTTAGATTGCAATCCATCTGCCTGTCCATTACGCAAGACTACAAAAGGAGCTGAGTTGCTAAGAACTTTCAATAATTTCAAGTCAATTCAATATTTTATTCACTGCCAAATAGGTTTTACATATGTATATCCCAATCTTTCTCTGAATAGGAGATGGGTTACCTGACCAGAATTTCATATGCCACCAAAGGCTTCCAACATCCCAGTCCTCTCTCTGGTCAACACTCGATGTCTCTCCTCGGTGTACCATTAGAACACACTGTAGTCTGTAACCATAAGGGCTTGTTCACATATTACGTAACGGTGAAAATCGAGATTTTTGACCCCCACCCCCCCCTCTGTCACGGTTTGTCCTATACAACAGTACTTGAGTTTGTACTGACTGTCACGGAGCGGCCGACCCCCCCCCCCCCCCCTTGGACCGTGACGTAATATGTGAACAGCTCCTAACAAACTGCAGCAAGGTGTTCAGGCTCTCCTTATCCAGGTCGTAGTATGGATGTGTCTCTTATAAATCGTTTACGTCGCACAGATTTCTGTAAGCAATACTTGGGGTCTCTTCGTTCCCTTCAGAGTAGTGGGACATACAAAAGTCAAACAACCTCTGTTTATATAAGTGTCTGCTCAGCAGACCATGGTCTGTATTCACAAATACCAGTAGGTAGATCTTCTTTCTCTCAGGAGTCACCAAACACCTGGTGCTATTTTACTGCAGACACTGCAGCTATCAAGCTTGGCCATATCTCTCAGGCAGCTGCCTATTTGCCCTGAACAGCATAATTTCTGTCTTCGTGGGACTAACTGAATTAATACCATCCACACGAGTGTATCACAAAGACGACAGATATTTGCATTATCTCAAATAATTTCTCTTGCCTTCCTTGAATAAAAAAACAACGTAACCTCAGCAAAGGTTACAAATTGATTTCCCCCCCGCTCTCCCTGCCTACTATAAGTCATTCTTTAACATGATGGAATATAAAAAAGGGTACTATACCTATAACTATATGTGCATACATGAAGACAAACATAGTTGGGTGTCAAATGAAGTGACATTCAGGAGTCAATTACGAGTCGTCGTATGTCTTTCTTCATCAAAAAAATAATAAAATCGAGTGATTTTCCTAAAAAAACTGAAGAAAACAGATCATAGTGCGTGCAAAAAGGATTTTTTGCTCCTGTACCGAAGAAGTTTGAAAGTTAAAATAGAAAGATATAGTAAAGTCTCAAAAGTTTCCGAATGTGTTATGCTAACAAAATAAAAATATTACGAAAACTTAACAACGTAAAAAATGAAACTCTAGAAATTTAGTTACTTGAAAAGTGAATTTTTCTTTAGTTTGTATTATTGCTTTCAAATTATTAAAAAACTTCATAAGGATATAAGAAAATACATATAAAAAAATAAGGAAATGGCTGATGTTTTTGACTTGGAGGATATTCATCCAGCAGGAGAACGCAGACCAGGTGACTCAGATGACGACACCATCGAGATTGATGATGTAAGTTCCTCCTGAACAGTGTTAATAGGTGTTTCTCAATCCAGAGCATATGCTTTGTTAAAAAACCACGTTTTAGTTACGGGCTTGCTGTTTTGACATTTTTATTTTTTAATTAATTATATTTTAATAAATTATAGTTTTTAGCATTTTCCTTAGCATGTGGTACCTCCTTTTGATACTTTGTTATCTGGTATTTTTTCCTCAATTTTGAGCATACATATGAGCCTATGTACATTTTGATTTAGCAACTTTGACCGTCTCTCACAATCTCGCAGGTACGGCTCTCAGTATTCTCAGCAAGACGTACGTTTAAAAAAAATATTGCAGGCGGATAGCGCACATGACAGAATTTCTTGTGGCCACATAAAAGAGAGCTATATGGGTTTTGAGTTCAAGGTCTTACCAAGATGAGACATCTAAGCACAATGTGATTTTTATGATTTATGAGTATAAGCTAAACATGAGCCAGTAGCATGAATGACGTACAGTATATGTAGGTATCGTTTATGTAGATGTGAATAAAAATAAAGAGTAAATGTGAAACGGTAAATTTTAGTTCCAGTCCGGTGTGGCCAAACTGACAGACAAAAACCTAAAAGAGAACACTAATCGTTGCTTGAGTGCAGGTACTAAAACTGAGACTTAAGAATCTTAAGAAAATTGAACAGATACATAATATGTATTGTGAAATAAATGAAATGTTAAGATGAGGTTTTCCTGTTTACCAAAGAGATAGTGTTTAAAGAGACAGTCGCTATGCTATCAATAATTTAATAAATGATTAAAAACATAGAATTACCAAACACAAGAAAATCAGTACACATTCTGGTTCGAATTATTTAAGGTCTCAGTATCGATCATAGAGAAGTGGAAGAAAAAGTGGCTATAAAAAGGATAGTCGGCGGGGGAAAGGTCAACGACTCATCTGACTCAAAAATGTATCGTTTTCAACAAAAGAAATGTATAGGGAGATCAAATACTATTTCATTGTTCACAAATGCAAGTTCATAAAATGAAATGTAGGAAATTTAGATTGCAATATGTTGAAGGTGCTTAAAAACTTCTGTTCATTATATCACATCAAAATGGACATCACAGCGAGAGAAAGTAGACACCAGTTTTATTGGTGTCTCCTTATTCCTACAAATAATTCAATATAACATCTATTACCACACCGCACACGTTTGTAATATTATTTGGTTGCTATAATTTGAAGAATATGTATGCACAGTCTTACAACAAAATTACACGAAGTGAAGTTTGGCTCTGTGGACCAGCTACTTTCTTAATAGTAGAATATCTAAAACCACTTGAATTTTCACTGTCATGACAACAAGCGTGGCATTGTATCAAAATGTCTATATCGTATCAAAGTACAAGCATGCATATATTACACAATTGATTGAGATTTTTTGAAATTGGGTTAGTAGCACGCATTTGCCCGGTGAACTAATCGTACACGAGTGCGTAGCGATCATAAAAATTGTAGCAGCAACGATAGGTGATAAGTGCATGTTTATTATGTTTTCCAATTAGATCTGTGCATGGTCAATGTTATTTTTGAAAATTTCAAATACGTCTGCAGTCTCGCTCAACAGAAGAGTTTCCTTAAAAATTATTTAATATGTAGTGCATTCTAGATAAACTGTGATGGGAAATGCATCGCAGGTGGAACTGGGTACTAAACTATAACAACAACTTAGCGAGATTATTCCTCATAAGGAACATACTTTCCCGTCACTAATTTTATTACTATTGCATTCTAGGTTGATCTTGAACCAGAACTACATTTACGAAACCATGTAGAAACAGAGGGATCTGAGTCCATTGAAATAAATGAGGACTTCGTAAATCCTGGTCGCATGAAGTTGGGTCCTCAAGATTTTGAGCTTAAAAAAGTACTCGGCAAAGGAGGTTACGGAAAAGTCTTTCAGGTACGTAAACAATTCCGAGAAATTTGATATGTAAATCAATCAATATAGACGATGTAAAATGACCTTTTATTTGGTGAAAAGTTTCAAGTTCCTATTGACATAATTTTCACTTAGTGAAAAGGTTGGCAACCAATGTATTGTTAAAAAGGTATTGCTTTTTTGCAGGTCCGAAAGACTACTGGAAAAGATGCAAACACAATTTTTGCTATGAAGGTTCTAAAAAAAGCGTCAATCGTGCGAAATCAAAAAGATACAGCACACACTAGGGCTGAAAGAAATATACTGGAAGCAGTTAAAGTAAGTCAACATATGCAGTACATGAGAAGCGATCAAACTAACGTTTTTTTTCAGCACCCCTTCATAGTCGAACTCGTGTATGCCTTCCAAACAGGAGGCAAGCTATATTTAATATTAGAATACCTCAGTGGTGGAGAGTTGTTTATGCATTTAGAGCGGGAAGGTATATTTTTAGAGGATACAACGTGGTAAGTATTTTAAAAAAATTATTCTATGGTTTTTTTTCAACCTATGTATATACAAACTTTCTACTTTCCAGCTTTTATCTTTGCGAAATCATACTAGCTTTGGAACATTTACACGTGTTGGGCATCATTTATCGCGACTTAAAGCCAGAGAACGTGCTTCTCGACGCGCAAGGACACGTTAAACTAACAGATTTCGGGTTGTGTAAGGAACACATCCAAGAAGGGATCGTCACTCACACATTTTGTGGCACAATTGAATATATGTAATGTTAATTAATTTCCTAATGAGTTGATAATTTTACATTTTTCACAGGGCGCCAGAAATTTTAACTCAGAGTGGGCACGGAAAAGCTGTCGACTGGTGGTCTCTTGGAGCATTGATGTTTGACATGCTCACAGGATTGGTAAATTGAGCTTAGTTTTAGCTTGATTTTTTTTAAACTGGTATTTTTTCCAGCCCCCTTTTACAGCAGATAATCGCAAAAAGACAATTGAGGCCATTTTAAAGGGAAAGCTAAACTTGCCAGCTTATTTGACATCCGAAGCCAGAGATTTGATAAAAAGGCTAATGAAGCGCCAAGTTTCGCAACGCTTGGGATCAGGACCTGCTGACGGAGCTGAAGTACGAGCTCACCCGTTCTTTAAAAATGTCAATTGGGAGGACGTTTTTGCTCGGCGATTAGATCCACCAATCAAGCCTGTTTTGGTGAGTCCTACAAGCGTCAAAATAATTCAATCATTACTAATTATATTGCAGAGAAGTGACGATGATGTTTCCCAGTTTGACACAAAATTTACCAGACAAATTCCTGTTGACTCGCCCGATGACTCAACTCTTAGTGAAAGTGCCAATTTAATATTTCAAGTAAGTGTAATATTGTCATATTTATTGAAAAAAAAACAAGGATAACGAGTGTAAATTTTAGGGTTTTACATATGTAGCACCATCAGTTTTAGAGGAAATGCAACAAACAAGAATAACAACCGCTCGATCACCTCGAAGAGGCCCAAGACAGCATGCAAATGAGCAACTTCGTCTAGCATTTGCCCAAAGAAGTCATCCAATGCAACCCAGCACGTCAACAGTAGCTCAACATCACTCGCATCACCATCCTCCTCACTTACAACCATTTGCTCCGAGACCTTCGCCGCAGGAGGAAATGATGGACGTTCAAGGTCTGCCTATAATATAATAAGAACAATTAAAAATAAATAGCTACCTTTATGCCTCATCACGAGCAATTTTCTTTAAAATAGAGATTATGGAAAACTTACACTATTACTTTAAAAGTAGGTTATCAAGTGCAAAAAATCTATTTTTGAGAATCAAGAGAAAATTAAATTTACAAGAAGCTTGATTTTTATACTATTTAAATACCCTAAAATATGTAACCACCTTGAGTCGTTACAATTCTCTGAGGAAATGGATACTAAAAACATATATTAGAGAGAGTATAATGAAATTACTCAAACATTAAATTGAAGTAAAACATGTAAAAGATATTTAAAATAGCGTTGAGATAAGTTGTCTCTGATAATATATGTATTTTTCTTTAAACTTTTCATTTTGAAGGTCTATGGTGCAGTTAAGAAAAGAAATGTTACTAAACAAACAACATACTTAAAGACTTAAAAAACAAACATAAGGAAATTGGAAACTGCCAGCAACAATTAAAATAAAAGTAATAATAAATAAGCAGAAAGAACTGAAATTAACCTCATAAAATACGTCCGCTCAATATTGCAGCAGTCACGCCTTGCGCTTTAGGTCGTTGAAATGTTTATTAGTGTTGAATAAAAAATTACAAGCACTACATAAATTAAAGAAATGAGTTAAATATGGACAGCACCATTAGACAAACAGTTTTGATATTTTTAATACTGTAAATCATAATTCGTAATAATTAACATATTCATAAAGGGTTCAACAAACATGTCATATTAGCTTAATTTTTCATTAGTTAAATTTATAAAAGAACTTGAAACCGACAAATTGACTGTTGCCGGGAAGTTCATAGTATCAACCTCCCATTTTGTTATTTTTTAGTGTTTCGGCTTTGCTTTTGAGCATGGACTTACCAAATACACACACAAATATTGGTATATATATATATAGACCCAAACTAACGTTGAAGTCACAACCGAGTGTAGAGATTACATTTTGTTGTTTTGTTTCAATCAGCGATAATACGAGGAGACGTATATACAAGTATATTTTCAAGACAAAAAGAAAATTTTAAAATTTATCAATAAATTGTACATATTTAACAATAAAAAAAATAATAAAATGAAAATAAATACAAAGACAGTTTATATGAAAATATATTTTACATAAAAATCATAGCTCTTTAGCTGACACAGTACCAGGTTTTTGTAGTTGTACTGTTTTAGAGGTTGAACTCCATTACTATCACTTGCTTCGCGATTTGCTCGATCTGTTGCCTTAACTTGTTCTCACTTATCATGCGTTGTTCAAATCCCTGTTACCAGCTGATGGCTTCAATTTAATTAAGAGTTGCTCCAGTCTGCTCCTTTTTAAATTTCTCCACTTATCAATCTCAGTCTCGACTTCTTTTCAAGTTCAAAACGACCTTGGAGGCAAGCTTTTCAGGCCGGCTCTTTTGGACATCGCTTTGACAAGGTCACTCAGTTTTTAACAAACAATTAGGCTGTTTATTTGATGAAAAGACTTAATTTCAATTGCATATAAGGCAGACAATGCATAGTTGTGTGTTTGGTAAGGTAAAAGTAATTTTCTGTACCAAAATTAAATTCAGAATTGTTCGGATGTCAACAAAGCTCGTAATGTTTCGTAATGTTCCGTAGGGATCAAAGCATAACGTAACGTAATTCTTCCAACAAAAATAAAAATACTTTGTTTTTTGAAGCTGAAAATACCTAGTTACGGTTAAACGGATGATTTAATTTGATAAATTCATTCATTATACCAAATAAGATGTATTCCTGAAAAATCTTTGTTACTATTCATTTAAATAAATAAGCACTGATAAGGTATTGAAAGAGCTACAATAAAAGTTTTGCACAACAATAATATATCATAAAATTCATTTTGAGTGAAATTTGAGGAACACAAATATATTCCTTAAAGCCAAAAACGAATAATAGAAGACTATGAACCTATATCTCTTAGAAATCCAGTTTTGTAGGTATTTATTGACATGAAAGAATACAGAGATGCAGAAACTTAGTTTATTGAAGTATTACTTTGCATTTTTTGCTAAAGCTTTTAAAATGTATGATAGCAATAATTGTTATATTCGAAAATGTTAAACTGTATTCGATAGTCTTGATTTCTGTGAATTGATAATACTGTCAATGTTGATGATATGTTTGATATTAAGTGTATTGCAGTTTGGGTTTGGTAACGAAAAATGTATTATTTTTTCTAGGAGAGCCGTATTCTCAGTAAAGTGCAGCTAAAAGTTCATGTACATACCTTATCACATCACAATCGTTTAACCTAAGTTAATTGCTACATTTGAAGAAGACAGGAATCATGATGACAAGTGAGCTATGATAAGTTAATGATTAGATTATACACAGCATATATGAAGCTTAAACCTTTTGCAGTCCAGTCCGTCTGAAAGGGAAGAAAATTTATCAATAATGAAATCAATTGTTTATCGTAGAGACACTACAAAGAGTTATCATTGAACACTGACACACAAGCGTATCTCGGAAAAACGCAAGACGACATATATAATTGGGAGAAACAGTACTATTTGAAATGATAAGTTTGGGTGTTGATAGCTGGTAAAGTAAAAACAATAAAAAAAATTACATTAATTTTTATCAAGCAAATCAGTTTGTGTGTATTAAATGTTGAGTGCACATCATCCACGGCGATCAAATAACAGTGAAGCAGTTCCTCTCCAAGACAGTCGAGAGGACATTGTAATTGTAACGAACCACACTCCTTTAACAAATTCTAGTAGCACGGTACCTAACACAGGATTGCCAAAGCCTGGACGCAGAAGTATTGC